>CAUYPK010012995.1:0-90575 GCA_963574355.1 Loris lydekkerianus
CTTAGTAAATGTAGAATATAAATGTCTTAACACAATAACTAAGAAAATGCCAGGAAGGCTATGTTAACCAGTGTGATGAAAATATGTCAAATGGTCTATAAAACCAGTGTATGGTGCCCCGTGATCGCATTAATGTACACAGCTATGATTTAATAATTAAAAAATAAGTAAATAAAATAAAATAAAATAAAATAAAAAAGAAAAATATTTTGGCCAGAAATAGCGTTAAAATTAGCAAAGTTATTTTTTTAATTTGGTACTTTAAAGCTGTTGCTCTACTGTCTTCGGATTTGTATTGTTTCTAGTAAGCAGAATGCTGCCATTTTCTTTGTTACACATATTCTGTTTGTAATGCAGATTTTCTGGCCCCTTAAAAGACTTTCTCTTTATCGTTGGTTTTCAATGATTTGCTTGTGAGGTGTAGGTATAGTTCTCTTCATGTTTCTTCCACTTGAGGTCTTTTGAGGTTGTTGGATCTGTGAGTTTAGAGTTTTCATCATATTGAAAGAAAATTGGGGGCATTATTTCTTCTAATACTTTCTGCCTTTTATCCTAGAACTCCAGTTACATGTGTGTTAGCTTGCTTGATATTGCTTCACAGTTCACTTTGAACCTGTGTACTTCAGGTTGTTGTTTTTCAGTATGTTTTTCTGTTTTATTTGGAAACATTTAGCATGTCTATGTCTTTGAATTCACTAATTGTTTCAGTGTCTAATTCCATGAAGTATATTTTTTGTTTTAGGTATTGTGTTTTTCATCTCCAGAAGCTTAATTTCAGTCTTAATTATATCTTCCATTTCTCTTCTCATCTTGGTCATATTTTCCTCTATTTTCTTTACATGGGATAAAGTTATAGTAGCTCTTTTAACATTCTTATCTGCTAATTCTATCATCCATGTCATTTCTAGGTGTGTTCCTGCTTGTAGTGTTTTTATCCATAACATTTAGAACACTAAATGAGTGGATTTTTTTCTACACCAACAACAAATTTGGCCACTCTCTGGATAACAACTGAATGTCCCTCAAATCAGTCCAATTCTGGTACTAATTAATGGGAGTACAGAACTCACAATTTAAGAGCTCAGTCTCACAAGACTGCCCCTACTTTAGATGTCAGTCATAAGTCCCAGGTTCTCACCTATATTTCTGGCTAACTGACTGTAAAGTGGGGGTTTTCTATGATGGCTTATGGTACTCTGGAAAGTGATTTTATTTTTTTAACTAAACTGCTTTAGGGGGGCACCCCCAGCACAGTGGTTATGATGCCAACCACATGCACAAGAGTGGTGGGTTGGAATCCGGCCTGGGGCTGCTAAACATCAGCGACAACTACAACAAAAATATAGCCAGGTGTTGTGGTGGGCACCTGTAGTCCCAGCTACTAGGGAGACTGAGGCAAGAGAATCATTTAAGCCCAAAGAGTTTGAGGTTGCTGTGAGCTGTGACGCCACAGCACTCTACCGGGAGCAGCATAGTGAGACTCTGTCTCAAAAAACAAAACAAAACAAAACTGTACTGCTTTATTATAAAGGGTACAACTCAGGAGCCAAATGGAAGAGATGTGTAGGGGAAGATATGGAGGGGGGTGGAGCTTCCATTCTCCAGCAGTGCCACCCTGCCAGCACCTCGATGCATTCATTTTCCTGGAAGCTCTCCAAACCCTGTCATTCAGAGGTTTTATGGAGGGTCTATTACATAGGCATGCTTAATTAAATCATGGTCATTGGTGTTTGAATTCAATCTCCAGCCCTTTACCTCTTCCCAGTGGTCTGGGGATAGGGCTGAAAGTTCTTAGTCTCTAATCATACAGTTGGTTACTGGCAGCTAGTCTGTATCCTGATGCTACCTATGGGCTCACCAAGAATCTCATTAGTATGCACCCCAGTGTGGAAAGGGTTTGTTATGAATTGATAAAGATTCTCCTATTACTCTGGAAATTCCAACTGTTTTAGAAGCTCTGATTCAGGAACAAGGGACAAAGACCAAATACATACATTTTTCTCATTGTATAACACTAGTGATTGATTTTCTTCTGTTATATTTCTTATTCTTTTTTGTATGCATGGGTAATTTTTGATTAGATGATAGATGGTGAAATTTTTATTGTTAGGCTTTGTTATTTCCTTAAATAGTTCATATTGGGCTTTGTTCTGACCCACAATTCACAGTTTCAGTGTCCCTAATCTGAAATCCAAAATGGTCCAAAGTCCACAGTCTTTTGAATCCTAACATGATGCACAAAGAAAACACTCATTGAGGTATTTTAGATTTCGGAGTTTCAGATTAGGGATGTTGAACTGGTAAGTATAAAGCAAATGTTTCAAAATTAAAAAAAGAAATCAGAAACACTTCTTGTCCCAAGCATTTTGGATAAAGGATACTCAACCTGTCCTTGAAATCAATTGGATCTTCTGGGGTTTTCTTTTAAGCTTTGTTAGGGCAGGTCCAGAGCAGCCTTTAACCAAGGGCTAACTTGTCCTCACTACTAAAGCAGGACGCTTCTGAGGGACCATCTGATGTCCTGTGTACTACCCTGTTTCCCTGAAAATAAGACACCCTCTGAAAATAAGACCTACTCACAGGAAAGATAAGACGTCCCCTGAAAATAAGACGTAGCACATCTTTGGGAGCACACCTTAATATAAGACACTGTCTTATTTTCGGGGAAACAGGGTAGGAATCTTTGCATGCTGACTGTAGGAACAGAAACTACTCCCAGCCTCTGTGAGTTCCTGGGGTTCTCTGCCTGCTTCTCTCTGGAGTCCAGTTCTCCAGCCTTGAGTAGTTTTCTCACAGGCGTGTACAGATCAGTATTCAGCTGAAGATCTGAGTGAAGCCCTCTGCAGGTCTCTGAAGCACACTTGAGCATTCTCTCTCTCTTATTCTCTCACTTTCTTACTCTCTAGCTCACTCTCCTTGGAACTCTTTCCAGGCAGTAACTGGGGCAGTCATTGGCCTCGCCTTGTTTGTTCTCTGTCCTCAGTCCTACACTACCTTTGGTCTGGTGTCTGAAAACTGTTCCTTCATCTATTTCACTTGGTTTTTAATTGCTAAGGCAGAAGGGTAAATCTACTCCTTGTTACTCCATTGTGGCTGGAAGCAAGAGTTTCTCCTTGATTTTAGGTTCACAGTTTCAAGTGTGTACTCTAGGTGCCGAAGTGGATATTACACCAACTCCTCAAACTCAATGGGTA
The DNA here is from genome assembly GCA_963574355.1 of Loris lydekkerianus. Taxonomy (NCBI): domain Eukaryota; kingdom Metazoa; phylum Chordata; class Mammalia; order Primates; family Lorisidae; genus Loris; species Loris lydekkerianus. Next base: position 3,195 of record CAUYPK010012995.1, read on the forward strand.
CATACCAACGTCTCCACTCTCTAACCTGTTTATCCTCTATTTACTACTTCACGACCCCAGCCCCAAACCTTAAAGACCACCACAGCTTGGTCTTCACTCATCTCTGATATCTAATTTAAATTCTTTCAGTTTCACGTTCTTAGGTTATTCTCAAATCCATGCATCTCTTTCTCACTGTCCATTGGCTCAGGTTAGGCCCTCAGCATTTTCTAAGTAAGTTGTTACATAGCAGCATGCAAACTGTCTCTTTGTCTCCAGCCCTTCTTACTCCCATCCACTGGCTACAATGAAGCCAGAGGTATTTTTCCAAAGCACAAGTATCATATCATCCCCCACTTGCTAGCATAGAGCCCAGCATTCTTAGTGGTGACAAAATGCTCTTTACTGTCCACTTTCTGTGACAGTCCCCAGCATGCTGTCCACTCCTGCCTTTCCCTCTACCATCTGCACCAGTTCCCCAAACTCATGTGCACTCTTCCATTTCTAAGCTAACCTGTGGTTCCATTTCATATGTCGTGTTTTTCCCTGTCTTCACCTGGTAAATTTCTCATCATCCTTCAGGACTTGGTATCACCTCCTCCAAAAAGCCTACTCAAATGTCCTCAGTCACACACAGTGCTAAACCCTAGCACAAGTCTTAAGTAAATCTACTGTAATTGTGGATTATATCTAAATCTATTGCTGGGCTGTGACCTCTCTGAAGGTAAGACCATTCTTGCTCAGCTATGTGCTCTCAGTGGAGGGCCCGGGGCAGAGTAGGTGCTTAGCATTAGTGCATGGACTGAATGAAGGCTGGTTGTGACGGCATGGCTGCTAGAAGCAAGGAGACCCAAGGTAGGTGCCCTCCAATAGCCTGGGAGTTCCCAGGGTTGTTAAGCCCATAGCAGAAGGGTCTCATACAGCAAGGCCTTCCTCCCCAGAGATGGGCAGTATTGGGCAGGAGTGTTTGTGCTGCCTCCCCGCTCTACCACATGGGTTGGACTTACATGAGCCCTTGTGTTGCCGCATTTATTCCTCTTGCTTCATAGGGAATCCTGTTGAGTCACCCAGGCCTGCATGGAGCCTGAGGCCCAGGGAAGGTTCTTGGGGTGTCTGGGCTTTGGGCTTCTCCTGCATGTGGGTGAGAAACGGTGCCACAGCATCTGATGTAGTGGAGGAAATTCTTGAAAAGAGATTTTGGAATAAGATATGATGAAGGTCATTGATGACTGTAATGTGCCACCATGCAGTGTAACTCTGCTAGAAAAGGTCTTATTTGCTCAGCCATTTAAAAAATTATTTACTTGCTTTACTGTATTTGATTATAAGCTCTTGAGGGCAGGGCCATGTCTGTCTTTCTCATTGCTGTGTCCTTGGCCTACAGTGCATGTATATAGTAAGCATTCAATAATTGTTAAATTAGTGACAATAATAATAATGATGATGAATAACCAGCATTTGTTGAGGACTTACAATATACCACACGTGGTTCTAAGCCATTTACACACATGAACTCTTTTAATGGTACAATAACCTTATAAGGTAGGTACTCTGTAGTATTATTCTCACTTTCAGATGAAGAAACAGACACAGAGTGATTAAGTAAATTGCCCAAGGTCACATAGTTAATAAGTGGTAAGTCAAACTTTCAAAGACTTGAACACTTAACCTCCATAGTAGGCATAAATGAATGAATATTTTAACTTATACTGTCTACAAAGGGGACATTATAGATAAAGGTGTATTTTCTAAAATGATCATCAGAACGTGAGACTTTCCATAATTTGTACTATTTGTACTCAGTATTAATTAATCTATTTATCTATGTAATGTTTATGCAATATTATATATAGGATCAAATAAAACATGCAATTAAACATTATAATTCTTATATATAGTGTATATCTTTGTGATCTTACTGCAGGCCAGGCTCTGTATTAGGTGTTTCACATACACTAACTTATTTAATATTCATAATTATGTGGAAGAGGTGTGAGAATCCCCGTGAATTCCCATGGTATAGCTGAGGTCAGAGAGGTTAACTTCAAGGTCAAAGAGCTTACTGCAGAATGAGATTGGAGCCCAACTCTATTTGACTCCCAGTCTATCTGGGCTCTTACGGGCTTTGCTGAATGTCCTCTCCTGGAGTCTGCCCAAAGCCTTGTTGCTCTTGCTCTCCTAGGAAGCTCCCAACCCTAGGACTTGGTCTTCAATTCACAACCCCACCCAAGGGGGACTTTCAGCATCTACAGCAGGTTTTCCCAGCTACTGTCCAACAGGGAGAGCTGAGGCTTCCACATTTCAGACCTTGTGGTGTGTAGTCCTGGTATTTCAGAACTTGAGGGATGCTGCATTGGAGCCCATCCAAGACCAACTAAGTCAGTCACGGACCCAAGAATCTGAATTTTTAAGTAGCTCCCCGGGTGATTCTGAAGTCCAGACAGATTCGGGAACTACTGGCCAACACCCGAGTAAGAGATAATGGATACTCCTCAGAAAAATAAGTGATGGCCCCTGTGCAGACCAACTTCGCAACACCTTTTAGAACCATACTGTACCATGTGGAATGTATATACTTTATAAAATTATGTTAAGCATTTTTTTTAAAAAAATACATGCTCATTGTAGTAAATTTGGAACATATATATCAATATCAGGAAGAAAAATAAGATTACTATCCCAACACCCAAAGGTAACTTCTGTTGACATTTTGATTAATTTTCATTTTTAAACTTTTTATTGAAGTATAAATAAAAATACATGAATTATAAATGGATAGCTGAATGCAGTCATATCAACACCACCCAGACCAAGAAACAAAATAGAGCATCATTCTGGTAACTGCACTCCCCTGAAATAGTTATCTTGAATCCTAATATCAGAGATTAATTTTGCCTGTTTGACATTTATGTAAATGGAGTCATTCATGACCTTCTCTTTGAGTCTGGTTTATTGTGTTCTTTATTTGTGAATTCATCTGTGTTAGGCATTTAGTTATATAGTAGCTCATTTGTTGTCATTGTGTAGTAGTGAATTGTGTGACTATTGCCCAATTTAGATATCCAATCTACTGTCATGAGCATTTGGAAAATTTAAAGTTTTTGGCAATTTTATGAACAGTGCTGCTATGAACATTCTTGTACATACCTTTTGGTGCACGCATGTATGTATTTCCATGAGGTGTGTACCCAGGACTGGCTCAGCTCTATGGATTCTACCAGGGTATGGATGAATCCTGTTTGCCGCACATCCCCACCTGTCCTGTCTTTTTACACCAGCCATTCTGGTGAGTGTGTAGTGTATGGTATTGTGGTTTTACTTTTCATCTCCCTGGTGAATAGAAATGGAGCACATTTTCATTTATGCATTTCTTTTTTATGTTTTACTTATGTGCCCACTCCTGGTAACACTTAGTTTATTAAAAAGATAAGGAAGTGAGTAAGTCCAAAAAACTGTTTCCTTAAGCAGAAAGATTCTGGTTAAAGTACTATTTTATTTTTCCCTTTAGTGAAACCTGTCATCTTAAAATTGTGTCTAATTTGTGACCTTAAAGAAAATATGTATTTAGCTGTTGTTCTGTCTGTCGACTCTTTCTTCCTGTGCATTCTCCAACCACTTGATTTTTACTTATTCCACCAAGAGCATTTGTATCTTTTGGGGCATGCAATTTTGTGAGACGTTGCATATATACTCTCCAAAGAAAGATCATTAGGACAGAGGAAAAGCTTAAACTGAGGGTGGGAAAGGAAGCCTTTGTAGTTGATATCCAGGAACAGTTATTGTTCCACTGGGAACCATTGGATGGGGAGCCTGAGAGTAGAGTCGTGAGCATTGCAGAAGGGATTCTAAAAATACCTTGGTTTTGATTTGTTGTGTGGTGTTCTGCTTTGTTACTGCAGAAGATTGCTAATTGAAAAAAAAATTGGTTTAAATTCTTCCTGGGTGCTATTTTAAAAAAAATCTTGGGTGTTACCTGAAAAAAATATGCACTATGAGTTGGTTCGCAAGTGGCAATGTTTGTGCGTGTGTGTGTGTCCTCACAAATTTGTGTGAATTGTTTTGTCATACAAATTTTTCAGGTAACATATTTTCCCCTATGGTTAAATATTGTTGGGCAAGTATTGTTTTTAATGGCTGTATAAAAGTTTTATTATGAATTTTATTGAAATTGATTTAACCAATCTCTTGTTTTGGTTATTTCCATTTCTCAATTCTCAGTGATTTTTGTACATCTTGTATACAAATCTCCATGCTCTTATGATTACTTTCTTAGAATCATTTCAGAGAAGTAAAATTAATGGCTCAAAAACAATGAATCTCTTTCAAATTCTATGGTATGTTTCTATTATCACATTTCGTTCCAGAAAGGCTATCAATCAGCTTTCTCTTCACCAACACATGAAATGCCTCACTGACTGCCAATTTGCTGACTTTGCACTCAGTTTAATTGACAATATCTCTTGTCACATAGGAGACTGTAATTTTCATCCAATATTATAAAATCTTTATGGCTTCTAGATTTAGCAGCATACTTAGAATAATCTCCTCAGCTCCCTACACATGGTTAGAATATTCTCTAACATTTCCACTTTTAGTTTTCTTGTTTACAATAAATTTTTAATCCATCCACTATTTTTGTATCAGATGTGAAATAGGGATATAATTTTTACCCCTAAATGTATAGCAACTTGATTCAAACCATTTACTTAATAACCCAACATTTCTTCAATGTTTTGAAAGGCCATCTTTATTGGAAACCAATTTCCTCTGTATACGCAGGTCTCTTTCTGTTCTGCATTGGTGTGTTTGGGTACCGAGTCCTAGTGAAGATTGTTGCAGATTCACAGCACAGTTTCATAGCTGGCACAGAAAGCGCCTCCTCATTCTTTTTCTGTTACAAAATTGTCTTGGCTATCTTAGAAAATTGGCTTCTTTTTCCAGACGAATTTTGGGATAAATTTGTACAGCTCAGAAAAAAAAATTCTACTGCACTTGTGATTAGAATAGGATCAAATCTAACAATTTATGTGACAAACTTACAATACCATATAGGAAAAAGAATCAATTTCCCTTTATCAAGGGTGTTTGTACAGGTAAAAATTTGTAGTTTGTTTTATTATAATTTTTGTTTGTTTTTGTGTATGTCTAAAACATTTCTTACAAAATTTCCCTAGATATGTTATTTTTTTATGTTGCTTTTGTGAATAGGATTTTTTAATATATTTTGACTGAATGTTTCTGATATGTAGGAGAACCATTTATTTAGGGATAGTTATTCTGTATTAATTAAGCCAATTCTCTTATTTATTCTAATAGTTTTACAATTAATTTTCTCAGAATTTGTTAAGTGGACAGTTGGATATAATAGTTATATCCAAATAATTGGTTTATCTTTTCCTAATAATTACATGAAAAAAATAAATTATTACATTGGCTAAGACAATGTTTAGTTACGGCTAAGATATTCTGTAAACTGTTAATTAAATATTTCTCTTCCTAGTTTACTAAGAAATTTTGTTTAATCAGAAATGAAAGCTGATTTTTGTCTATCTTTTGGTATCTGTTAAAAACACAAGGCACTTATATATGATAGCTATATTTATAAATATATGTTATAATATGTATAAATAGAGTTACTAATAGTAAACCATCTTTTCATTTCTAGAATAAATTGTATATGATACATGTTATATTTTTAATTTCACTTACTTCTAGATTTGATTTGTTAATATTTTATTTAGGATTTTAAACATATTTTTAAGAAGTGAGGCTATTATGCAGCAGAGTTTTAGGTTTTGGTAAAGCCAGCATTATTTTATATCACAGCTTGATTAACTTTGCAAAATTAGTTTCATTCCCTTTTTGTGTGTGTTACTGAGTGATTCCTCTAATTCTATAATTATCTACTTTTAAAACTTTGAAAGAACTTTCCCCAAAATTCATCTTGGTCTGACACCTTGAGTTTCTTCCACGTCAATTAATCTAATCAACTTTTTTTTTTTTTTTTTTTTTTTTTTTAGACATAGTCTCACTATGTTGCCCTCAGTAGAGTGCTGTGGTGTCACAGCTCACAACTCACAGCAACCTCAAACTCTTGGGCTTAAGCAATTCTGTTGCCTCAGCCTCCTAAGTAGCTGCGACTACAGGCACCTGCCACAATGCCTATTTGTTGTTGTTGTTGTTGTTGCCATTGTTGTTTAGCAGGCCTTGGATGGGATTGAACCCACCTGCCTTGGTGTGTGTGGCCAGTGCCCTGATCACTGAGCTACAGGCACTGAGCCACTACTTCTTTTTAATTTTAAGTTTAGAGATTGATATTTTCATAGAAAGTCCATTTGTTGATGCTTTAAATTTTTTAATCTAGAAGTGTAGTAAGGCTCAGATTTGCATAGCCTCCCCCGGTAAGTGTGATGACAGCCCCTTTTAAGGGTTTTTCTGTTTTACGATCTTCCAACATTCCCATGTCCCTCCTTGGGCCTGAGCAGAGGCAGGGGCCAGGGTGTATTCATGTATCTGAGTGCATGATGGGTGTGTGTGTTGAGTAGGCCATAGCTGTGGGGACTAACCACCCCATGTCCATCCCCACAAATTGGGATGCCCATGTATGAGCCTGTAAATATGTCCTCACCTATATGCCATGTGGTTGTGTCCCAATCTATATCTACATAAATGTCATGCCCTGGCATATGTGTGTGTATGTGTGCATGTATGTGTCCCTCCATATATGTGCCAGGATATACACATGTGTGGTCTCTATAGACATGTAGATTTCTACTTTGTGTGAACACTGTGTACTTGTTCCTGTGTGTACTGTCCCCATGTTCATGCATGTGCATGGCTGAATGTGCCCATGGGAATCACGCCAGATGCACATCTAGCCAAGGGGAGGGCAGAGTTGTTCAGCAGGCCTGGGTGTGCATGTGGCTTATTTTCTGTCATTTTAGATAAGCTCTAAAAGGGCCAGAAGGGAAAGAGAAGATGTGCTTGGACAGAGTGGAGTGTGGAGAGGGAAGGGGGTAGTCTTCCTGCTGATCATAGTTCCATTTCTGAACCTTCCATAGAGAGGATGGCCTGGCCTAGAGTCTGTGTGGCAGAGCTGCAAGGGTCAAGGTGTAGTCTTGTCTTCACTGAATGACACAAGAGGGTTGGGGCATCTCCCAGGCTAATGGTGAGTCACACCCAAGACAAGTATAGAGTCCAGGCCTAGATGCCCAGCCTATGTCTGCTGGAACCCCGTAAGCTAGACAGAGAGGATAAGGGCTTGTTATAACTCATCCATCGGGGAAGCTAACTGCTGTTGCCATGGAAATCAGAAGGCTGCATCTTCTGGGAGAGAAGAGTCTGCACTGGTGTGGTGTGTGTGTGTGTGTGTTTTCATGAGAGTTGTGAAAGAAAGTGAGTAAGCTTTCTGGAGAGGGAGGTCTACACCTTACCACCATCCTCTAAGGCCTCGGCTGCTATTATAGATTATTGCTGGGTGGCACTGTAAGGCTTCTCTGTGCCCACCAAGACCCAGTCTGAGGCTGCTCTTCAAAGTGGGCTGGGACACCTAGGTAGACATACTGGCATCTGCCCATCATGGGCCCCAGGACCCAGCCAGCTCTGCTGCATGCTGGCCCCTCCTTGCAGGGTGATGGGGCAGCCCAGGAGGGAGGCCCTCACCCCGGCCACACAGACATTGGTTGTTGGGAGCAGAGACAAACCCCTCACCCCAGGATTTATCTCTGCTGCTGATGGACAAGGGGTTGGGGGTGAAGACAGTTCGAGAGCATGGGGTGATGTTTGGGGAATAAGACAGGGCCCAACCTTCAGGGGGAGCCAAGGGTTAGGGCAGCCAAGGGCAGGGAGTGACTCTGCCACAGACTCCATCTGGCAAGATGTAGGAAAGGGATGCCCTGTGGAATCCTGAGCGCATCTGTGGAGTTTGAAGCTGGGAGCCCTGAGCTTCTTGGCCACCTTCCCTCTAGCTTCTCCCTGGAGGAGCCCTTGCCTCTGGCCTTTGATTCCTCCCCATGACCATGGGAGCCTGAACAAGGTGCTCCCACAGGGTGGGGGTGGAGCTTCTGGAAGCAGGTGAGCATCTTTGCTTGGGGTGGGGGTGCTGGGGAGAGCAGGAGGGAGCTGCCTGCTGGAGCTGCATGAGGTGCCTGAGGCTGGTTCTGGTAGAAACAGAGGTGCTCAACTAGTCCTCTGTAATCTTCCCTGTGCTGCAGGCTGGGGTTTGACCTCCAGTGAAGTAAGCTGTCATTCCAGGCAAGTGCACCCAGCTTTCCCGCCTCATCCTGCAGAGATTCTGCTCCTTGACCAAGGGCATGGGCTCAGAGGACTGGTGAGGGGTTGGTCTTCTGTCCTGGGACATGGGTGCCGTATGGGAACACCTGGAGTATGTGAGCTGTGTGTGGCACATGTAAGCACCCGTGATGTTAGTGTGGAGAGAAATGTGGGTGGTTGATGGGCCATATGTGTGTGCAGCGTCTGGAGTGTGGGGTGTAGCAGGCAGCGTGAGGCGCTGTTTATGTGTGATGCCTGGAGGAGGGTGTGAGGGCTGGGGGCACCTGTATATGGAGCAGAAAAAAGGGTTTCGGGCACACGTGCTTGTGTGAGTGTTTGCATGTGGTTTGCTTATGTGAATGAAGGGTGTCAGAGGCAAAGTCAGATCTGAGGGGATGGTGGGAGGCAGCTCTCTGCAGGTCAGCCTGTCTCTGCCTGGTGTGTGGAGGTGACATGTTACCGTGTGGGTGTGGTATGGGCAGATGGGGGGCTACATGTGCCCCCAATCAGTGCAAGCTGTGTGAAGTAAGGGGATGTGTGTCTGGGGGTGGGCAGTGACAGAAATGGACTATGAGTGTGCAGAATGGGAGGGGAGGGGACAGTGGGTAGCTCTGCCTCCTCACTCCTCAAGTGTTGGTGGACATCATCTTCCCCCTCAAAAGTGAGGAACCTAAGATCACTTAGTGGAGACAAGCTGCCTAGGTCACATGGCAGAGTCTGTTAGACCCTCAGATCCCACTTCTGATGCTCACAACCTGGACTCTGGGGGGTGGGGGAGGGACTTGCCCCTCAGTGGCAGGGTGGGTCACAGTGGCAAGTCTGTGTCATCCTCAGCTCTTCAGGGTCACTGTGCTGGAGCTGCTCACAACAGCTCACCAGAATCAATTGCACAATAAAGGGAGAAAAATGTTTAAGCCAGTTGTTAAACATAGCCTTATTAAGGATTAAATTATACAAACATAATATTAAATAAGCTATGTTTAAAAGGTACTAAATACTCAAAGCTCACCCCTTCTAATTTTTTACTATTAATACCTCTCACTACATCTGTGCTCTCGAGGCTGTTTATGCCTGTTGTGTCTGTGTGTGGCAATGCCACGTGATGGTGGCCACCAAGCCTCTCTTCCCAACTCAGTCATGTCACGAAAATGGTCCTGGAGGAAGTTTTTATAACCATGGAGGTCAGCAAGTGCTACAAATTGAGTCCATTTATTGTTTTATGGCTTGTTAGATCTAAGAAAGTGATGAAGAAAAAAATATTAGCAATGTGGACTGCATTTTAAAGTTTGTCCTGTTTGTAGCTGCTACCTGGTGAATGACACAAAACACTGAAGAAATATTTTTCCAGTATTCAGAGACTATTAAATGATTCATCAAAGAAGTCACTCCGATCAGCAGCGAATGAGTGAAGTTCTGACTTATCTTCATTGTTTCACTTTCTTCTCACTTGTTAACTTACATGAAAATGTCAAGCAACATTTACTGCAACTAAACTCGTTCGTTTTTGCAATCAGAGTGGCTTCAGATATACAGTTAGGCAAAAATCAATGAATGTGTTGATTTCTGGGACAATCATTTGAGTGTATGTGGAATTTTACTTATGGTAAAGAGTAGCGGACATTTTATTAGTATTTGTAAATTGTATGCTAGATGTACATCCTTTATGTTAGTAAAAGTTACAATAATATCAGTGTATATATACCAACATTTTTTGGAGAGCTGGTTGTTAAATGTCACTGTTTAAAACTGGCCTTTAGCACCCAGTGGGCCCTAACATGTCTTGATTATTGTTCAGGGGTGAGGTGGAGGAGGACGGGTGTGACCTACAGAGGCACCAGGAGCAGCTTCTTGGGTGGAAATAAAGACAAGCTGTGGCTTCTCACTAGATCAGCTGTGACCTCTTCTGGGTCATGGGCTCCAGGGCTCACCTAGGGATCCCACATATTCAGTACTTGTAACTAAGCCCCTTTTCTGACTGAGGCTCAGGGATTTACAAGTCAAGGGGAGACATGGTCACTGCCTTCATGGAGCTGAAAGTGACATACAGATGCCCCGTCAGTCAGAAGGTGTGGGGGCAGAAAGGGGGTCCTCGCCCAGCTGAGGCAGGAAGGAGGCCAGGATAAGAGAGCTGACCTGATGAACAGGGCTCCTTGACATGCGTGTACAGCACTCGTGGGATCCATGTTGAAAGTGCAGAGATTTTCTTTTGGTAGGTCTAGGCAGGCAGTGCCCAGGAATCTACAGTTCTCTAGAGGATTGTGAAGCAGGTGTCTCAGGGTACATTTGGAGAAACATTGATCTGGGAAGACAAGAAGGTGCAGAGGTGGGAGGTAAGAAAGATGAACTTGCATGGGGTACTCTACAAGGAGAGTTTGGGGAGGCTGGACCAAAGCCAAGGTGCAAGGGCTGGAGAGGGGAGAGGGCAGACTGAGGCAGGAGACGGAGGTGGCAGGTCCTGCAGCTTTGCAAACCTCCTGGACATCTTGGACCACATCCTGTGGAACCAGTGTTTGTGGAAGGATCCTTGCTAGCAGACAAGTGATGTGCTCAGATTCACTTTTAAAAGTGTGATGTTCCTGGAGCAGGCAGAGCTGGAGGCAGGGAGATGGGGAAGGAGACTGGAGACCCATGAGGCCTCACCCCAAGCAGAGGTATTGAGGACAGACAGGAGGAAACCGATGGGCATGCTTTGCAGGTAGAACCACTGGCTATGTGAAGCAGAGGGTTAGGGTGGTGCCTGGGTTCCTGGGGTGATGACTGAGTGGATGGCAGGGCTGTTCACATTGCCAGAAAACAGGAAAGAATGCAGGTCTGGAGAGAGGTAAGTTCAGTTTGGGACCTGGAGAGTTAGAGGTTCCCCTGGAGGGGCCCAGAGGTTTTGGAGCTCAGGGAAGTCATCAGGATACCTCTTGGGTGTCCTGGGAACCCCTGCAGATAAGACAGAAGGGCTGAGGGAGAACATAGAATGAGAAAAGCCACAGAACAAGGGTCCAGATTCAGCTGTGAAGAGCCAGGTCAGCCCTGTCTTTACCCCATTTCATCAAGAGATGACCCAGATGCTGGATCCCGACCTGAGGGAAGGCCAGAGAGTGGACAGAAGGCTGGAGGAGTTCACAACCCTAGGTGGGGTTGCTTGATCTCCTTTGCCTAGGAGTGGAGCCCATACTGTTTAGGAGTTGTGGGGCATCAGTTCTAGCTCTAATCCTGTGCTCTGTTAACAACTTGCTGTGTGACCTTTGGCAAATCACTACCTACTCTGGGCCTCAGCGTCTTCATCTGAAAATAAGGTTTGACCATACCAGTGATCTTCTTTCGTTCTTTTTTTTTTTTTTAATTGTTGGGGATTCATACCAGTGATTTTCAAATGGCATTGAGAGCCTCAGGGTCACCCAGAAGTATTTCCAGGGACACAGTGGGGGAAAGGGAGAGGCTGAGGGTGTAGAACTTCAGGTTCTCATCCCCAGCTTCTCCCAGAGCCCCTTGCTTTGATATTTTTTGGTTGTCCTCCCCATGAAAGGATATATTCCAACTGAGAACCACTTGGTCAAGGGATCCCTTACTGTGGTACATATTTGGGGTCTGTGAATTCTTGTCAACATAGAGGCTAATGGAGACTTAAGAATATTATAAAACCCAATGAGAAAACCAAGTATTATCATTACAGGTTCCATGTGAACCTCCAAGCCCATTTCTAACATGGCACAGTCGCGGCTATGTCCACAGCAGGTAGGACTCAGCACTGCCTGGTTGAAGGTGCTTTCAGCAGTTGGTGCAGTACAGTTTGCCCCTCCTGGCTGGTGGCCCAGCAGCTGCAGCCATCAGTGTGCCCCAGGATGGGCCCTTCTCCACCACTCCCGGGGCAAGTACAGCGTGAGGTTGGCTGTGAAGCAGCAAGTCAGTCTCCCAGTCCCTTGATGCCCTGTCCATTGTCTCTATAAATGCAAAGCAAAGATGTACTTAACAGGACACAAGACCATTTGTTACTCCTTAGGCTTGGTGTTGGGGACGATATGGATACCACCCATGTGTGGGAGGACTCGGCATGAGGCCCCTGGCTTCCCCTCTAGCCCCACAGAGCTTCCTGCAAACCTCCCTGATAGCTGGGCACTGTCAGTAAACTGACCAAGCCTGTGCCAAGCCCAGTGGGTGGGGGCATGTGCTGTGGGGAGGGAGGATGTAAGAGGAGGTCGTAGGATGGCAGCCACAATGCCCTGCCAGTGCCTCTTCGGGGACAAGGGCCCCTCAAGTTTGTGTGACTTCCAATCCCAGAGAGACCAATGATTTGTCTCCCCTTCTGCAGGGCAGGGCCTCTGAGTTGGGAGGGGCAGCTGCCCAGGATCCTGGGGTAGGGGAGCAAGGTGAGGGCAGTCAGCTCAGGTACACACAAGTCACGCTCTTTTCTCTATGACCTTTCAGCCAAGCTCACATGCCAGATACACTAGAGCCTCCCATTGCCCAGGAGTTCTCCAGTCCCTACCCTGACCCTGTGAGGGATCCAGATTCTCAAAGAAAGCCACACTGGGCCCTAGTAGTCCAGGCTTAAAGATAGGGCTTTTGGTGAGCTCCAGAGCCTTTACCGCCTTAGGAACAGTTTTGGGGGCTCTCAGCAGAAGTGGCCTCCTCCCTGTCACCTCCTCTTCATCTCAGGCAGTGGTGCTGTGAACCCCCTGGGAAGAGCCCCTGCCCCTGGAGTCCCTCCCGGCTCCCCCTCCCTCTGCTCTCTTGGTTCTTCAGGACCATGCAGGCTCCAACCAGTTCCCACTTCGCTGGGGGTTAGCCGGGGCAGGGTGACGACTGTCGACTCTCGGTGTTTCCTGACAACAGGCTGGGGGACTCAAGCGCCAATGTGAAGCTGAAGAGTGTCGTGGAGACAGGGGGCGGTGAGACCAAGTCTGCCCAGGCCATACCAGTGGCTGGGGTATGGCCCTGGGCCTGGGGAGGGTCGCTGTTTGAAAGGAGGACGCAGCTTTATAAAATGACTCCGTAAGTATGGTCTGGGCAGGTGGGGCCACAGGCCCCCACTGCTCCACCTGGGATGGTGGGTGTGGACTATGAGGCAACTGCTGCAGGGTGGCAGCAGGGGAGCCCAGACAGCTTGGGGGGCTCTGGTCCCAGGGAGACACACACGCTGGGGCTGAGGCAGAGGCTGGCCGTCAGCCTCTAGGGAACTCAGCAGCCCAGGCACTCTCAAGGGCCTGGGGGTGGGGCCTTCCCTTGCAGGCTGTGTGTGAGTGAGTGTACACATGAGCAGATGTGGTCTCTGCCATGATTGCTGGCTTTGGCCCAAAATTAAGAGACCTCTGAACTCAGGAACCCAGAAAGGCAAGCTCACGACTTCTTTCTTGGGCATCAAAGGCTCTAGAACAGTGGTTCACATTATGAGAATTCCTGGGGGTATTTTATGCATACACCTTCATAGGCCCACCCCCAAGAATCTCGGGGCCCAGAAATTAGTGTTTTAAAGTTCCCCACGTGGTTCTGATGAGCTGTAGCTGAGTGAGGAAACCATTGCTCTGGAGGTTCATCCACCCTGGGCTAGTCTGAGTACTGGGGTCGTGGAAGCCCAGGCCTCTGCCTGCCGGGCCACCATTAGATGCTCACACTTTGGCTCTGGAAGATGTTCGGGTGGGAACATGAGAGAAAGACTGGACACACTCCTCAGTAAGGGAAAGCCTGGTGCCTCAGGAGGGGGAGGAACAGAGCATCAGAACCGGGGACTGCTATGTCACGGTGTCTGGAGCTACCTAGGCTGTCTTAGCCCCTCACTGCCCATGTCCAGCCACAGAGTGACCCCAGCTCCTCTGGCACAGACATGAGGAAAGAGAGATGTTAGATAGGATTCCTAGAAGATGAGCTCGCCCAGGGATAGTTAAGAAATTGCCGACAGAGTTCCTTGTGTGCATTTTAAATGTCTTCTGAAAAAAGACTCTAGTTAATTCAACATGACCTTTAGAAATGAATAAATAATAAATAAAATAAATGACCTTTAAAGCCCTCATAATTGACATGGAATTTACCGACTTAACTGAATTAACACGAAGGCAACATGAAGTAACTGCCAGGACCTTTGTTTCCACGGCTGAAGCTGGAGCCAGAGGCCATCTGAGTTGGATTGTTTCCTGTCTCGCCCGCCTAGGAACACACATTCATTTTGCCTGAGACTGCACTTGTCCACACCTCCTGCCCGCAGAGCATCCCCAAGTGTTCACTCGACCCAATTTGCTTAGTCAATCCCCAAGTGCTAAACCTTTGGGTTCCTTCCAATTTCTTGCTATTATAAATATCATGGCTATGAATATCTCTGTACAAATTACTTTCTTAGTATTTTACTGGGAAGCTTTCCCCAAGTGGAATTACTAGGTCAAAGGGCATGAACGATTTTATAGTTCTTGTCACATGTTACTACAGTTCTCCAGAAATACTGAGTCCCTTGACCATGACACCAATTATGGATGGCAATTATGTACAACCCTCCAGTATCAAGGTTCATCATTTTTATTTTTCTGTAGCTGTTTTATTTTCTTTTTTCTCATCTTGCCAAGTTGATTAGGAGTGGTGCTGTCAAGGTGTTTTCAGGCGTGTTGCCAGATATTCTCTGAAGAGCCTTGGGAAAATGATGGGCATCATTTGTCCAGCAGGGATTATGTTGGGGTCAGTCCTGAGTCAAAAAGCTGGATCAGGGCTGGGAAAAGAACAGCTTTGAGTTTGTAGATTTACTTAGTCCTGAGTATCCCAGCAGTGGCTAACATGCACCCCAGGGCCTTAGTTCCAATGCTCTGAGGCAGAGTGATGCATGTGGTTTTAAAAAAGCATCACTTGTCCCCAAGAGAAGACTGAGATGAAGGGGAGAGAGAAAAGTCACGGACCCATGCTTGTCCCTGGCTTGATGGGCTGTGCCTGAGCTCACTAGGGGATCACACAGTCACCTTCCTCTGCTGTGGCCTTTCAGGTGCAGAGATTACCATGTGTGCTGTGGTGGTGGCCAGGGGGATAAATAAGATTTGAGGCTTGTATCACACCTGCCTGCTGGTCCTAATGACCATTAGAGAGCAGCACTGAGTTTATTCAGGGCCTGTCAGACCAGGGCTCTGATGGTGGCTAGAGAAGCTGGCCTGGGTAAAGTCAGTAATGTTTGTGAAGGCCTGAGCCCTCCAGCCTTGACTGTGGACAAGGAGGGTCCACAGGGAACATTGTCCTGGGTCAGGTGCAAGACTGTGGCCTGCAGATGATGACATTGGGTGCTCATCAGTGATATCAAGGACTCAAGATAGAGATGAGGTTCCCGGGCACAAAATTCAGTGTTGGAAATAGGTGCCAAGGCTGTGTCATCCAGGGCCACAGGGCCTCCTGGGATCTCAGCATCTTCAATCATAGTGTCAAAGGACTCAGCACACTTGAGAACAAATAGACAGGTATGGATACTCAAGGATATTTCAGTAGAACAGAGCAATAGAGTGACTTGTGCGACCAAGGTCTTAGAGTCAGGATGCTGGGGATAGGAGGGACACAGGGCCAATGTGTGATACAGAAAAAACAGGGCCTAGCTTGTTAGAGGAGAATTGGCAGTAGCTGGCCAGGGAGTCAGCGTTCTAGACTACCACCTGGACTTGGGTAGAGCTCCTGTCCCCAGAGAGCAAGCCATCAGAATCACAAGCCAGGATCATGGCCATTGGGCTAAAGGTGAAGCATGCTTGTTGCTGGGTAGCAGGTGTCTTTAGCCCACCAAGGTTCTCTAGGCTTTGGAAAGGAAGCAAATCATCTTTCCATCTCATTCCTGGGTAGGGAAGCTAGGGCAGGTGGTAATAGACAGAGAAGACATGGTGGGTGCCCAGGCCAAATGGCAGCTAGACAGACCTAAGAAGTGGTTTGGTGCAGCAGAAGTGTGGACCACAGATTGAGCTAGACCTGGTCTGATCCTGGCACTCTGCCTTACTGCATGGCCTCAGTTCTCTCTGGCCTCAGCTTTCTCTTCTGTAAAATGGGATAGTCTTACCTACCTTGGGGGGATATTGAGATGATTAAATGAGAAGACATGTGAAAGTGCTCAGTGTCCTTCCTTCGCTTCTTCTAATACCTGAAACAGGGTTGAGTATATCTGTAAGCCCAGGGAGAGCCTTGGGCTGAGGAGTGCAGAAGCAGGGGAGGAGGTGAAGAAAGAGGAAGTTGCTTTCTGGTGAGCTCAGGAGCAGAGCTGGTATAGCAGCTCAGCTTCCAGGTTAATCTGATCTCTGCTAATGAGGAATTTAGCCAGGAGATATACAGCAGGGGAAGCAGCAAGTGGATGGGTTAAATAAAGCCTGGCAAGTTTCTGAGCTTTGCTTTCCTTATCTGAAGAAGGAGCTGTGTGCAGGCTAGTGATGACGCACAGAGCCCCTAGCTCCACCCACACACGTAGGAGGAGGGCCATGCCTGTGTGTTGGAGCAGTTTCTGTGGCTGTGGACACCTGTACTGCGTCAGAATCACATCACTGTGAAGGGTTTCTCTCTGTGGCCCTAGGGTCCAGCTTGGGGTTTGGTGGGCAAGGAACGGAGCATGTTCAGGGTAGTCAGTGTTGGGCTGGCTCAGTCTATGGCTAATTGTGGCATCCTAGAGTTGGCTGAAGGGGAGACCTAGGAAGAGGCTGCCCTGAGGGCCCCTGGAACTGTGGGGGCTCTGGGAGCACCGCCAGGTAGAGAATGGGCACTCAGCAGTTCTCTTCTCCAGACCAGGGTGTTCTAAGGGTCAAGAGCCAGCATGTCTGCATGGGCACTGGGCGTGAAAAGTCCTGCTGGCACAGGCCCTGTCAGCTTCTTCCCGTCTGGGAGCATAACCAGAAGCAAGCAACACTGAGAAGGAGACTCAAGGGCCTACCATGGGTGGGGAGCAGATGAGGGTGAGGGTGGAAGCAACTCCGTGCAGTTCATGGGGAGCCGGCCCTGGGTTCAGCCCCCGGACAGCTCAGCTGCCTGTGTGCTGACTTGGATCCCAGGCCCAGCCAGTTACTGTGCTTAGGGGACCAGGTAATGGCCCTTGTTCTTCTCTAGGGTCAAGAGGGCTGTGAAGAAAGTCCATACAGCCTGGGGAGAGACAGGCTGAAGCTGCTGCAGATTTTTCCCGACTGGCAGCCACCCGGCTTGGGGCACCACTACTCAGGAGCTAGAGGAGTCCTGGGTTCTGAATCCCAATCTGTCACCTGCAAGCTGGATACCTGGGGCAAGCCTGGCCTGTCTACCCCATCTCTAGAACACCTTCCTATGTCAGACATTGTACTGTGCTGGGAATGCAGCAGGGGTCAGGATCAGACCCTGGGGCCAGGAGCTTGGATCTGGGAGACATGTAACAACTGTTGGTTTCAGAGGACCTGAGGCCGTATGAGGCCACCTGCACAAGCTCAGCCCTGCCAAGTGTGCAGCCCCAAGCACTTTGCAAATGGCTTCTAGTGCCTGTCACTCTGGAACAACTCTGGATTTATCTGGACCTGTCTAGGTCCTCTGGGCAACCGGTGCATCCCGCCTCCTCCTGTAAACTCACACATGTGTGCACACATGCAGTTGTCATGGTGTAAAAAGATGGGTTCCACTCTCTCCCTTTGTGATGTCCACTCTGACCTCCCAGTCCAGCCAGCTTTCCTCCTCCTCCCAAACTGCTCCATTCTTCCAGCCTCTGGCCTCACCCCCTGAATCTGAGACTTAACTAGGTCCTGCTTCTCCAGCCCATGCTTCTGGCTCCCCCTTTCTCCAACAAGATTTAATAACCGCCATTCATTACTGAGCACTCAGGAGCCAGCACAAGGGATGGCGGAGCTGTTTCCATTTCCTGTCTTGTGCAGACAGTATCACAGAGAGCACCTGCAGGGGGCCCTACAGCCCTGGCTTACAAACTATATGTGCAGCTTTTAGCACAATGCCTGGCACATGGTAAGCATTTAGTAAATGTTGACTACCATTATTATTCCCTGAGTAAGAAAGTATTTAGAGCAGATGACAGGAAGAATTAGCCACATTTATTCACTCAACTGCTTTGTTCCAGGCACTGTCCTAGGCACTAGGGATACAGCAGGCCATAATACAGTGAAAAATCCTGCCCTAGGGGAGCTTCCATTCTGCTTGTTTCCACAGCCACACGTTCATATCTTTGTTGTCAGCCCTCTCCTCCCCTAGTCTGCACCATCCCCTAAGCCATAGCCTCGGCTTCCTCCCTTACTCTGGACTCCCTGAATTTCCATCTCCTTACCCATCCTGTGCAAAGCTGACTTTGGTGGCTCCCCACCCCATCTACCTTTGTGAACTGCATTCTTCAATACCCAGCCTGGAATGCTGCTTCTGCTGCAGAGCCATGGACTCCTATGTACTCTCTGCTGTGCCCCATCACCTCCAACTTGGGCTGACTTTACCCTGCCTGGGATTTGTCATTTGTTATGTCTGCTGTCCATCTGCACCCTCCCCTAACCTGTGATCTTCACTGGTGGTGCTGGGTCTTACTCATCTCTGGGTCCAGGTGACTAACAGGGCTGGGTGCAAAGCAGCCTCAGTGCTGCTCAATGTGGAAAGAGCTGCCTTACAGTGTGGCTTGGAGAAAGGTCTGGGGTTTTCTGTGCTCCCATCTAGTCCTATTGTAGAAACCAGAAATGGGGAATGATTTCTGAATTGTGGAATCTCAGAAGGTTGATCTGTACTAATCCTTTGTCTTTGAAATGTTGGATTGAGGCCCAGAAAGGAAAAAGACCTAGCCTAAAATCACTCAGCAGGGAGAAGTCATGGCTAGAATTCAGACCCCCCGCTTCTAGCCCAGTGTACTTACTGCTTTGCTGAACAGGCTGTCTTTTCTTTGCTCTTTCTTTGCATAAACTACCTACTACAATAATAATAGTTTACCCTGGAAATCAGCCCATATTTTCATAGGTCAGGAAACTCTCTTCTTCTAGATAACCACATAACACTTTATTTTATACTTTTGTCATAACAATTTTGTGCTCTCTTTTTAAAAAGTTTTTTTTGGAAGGGGTAATTAATGTTTAAGTTCTTACGGAGAAATTAAGGTCTTAGTGTATTTCTGGGTTGCTTATTTTCTTCATTGAAGTTTCATGTGAGATTCTTGTCCATCTCACATGAACAGTTAAAATGTCCTAGAAAACTCCAAACTGTTTAACCAAACTGTTCTAATTGCTGCAGCTATGTATTTTAATACCTAGTGCAGTGTTTTTCGAACCTTTTTATCTCATAGCACACTTGAACCTATAGTTAAATTTCCACTGGCCATAAATTATGTTGATCAAAAAGAAAAAAGTATAAAAAAGAATATGCTTACTGTGCTTTGAACTTCTTTCAAAAATAATTTAATTAATGACCTTTTAAAAATTTTCGCAGCACTCCTAAAATCAATCCCCTCACGGTATACCAATAAGCCGTGGCACACCTGTTGAAAACCACTGACCTAGTAGGACTGGTCCTCTCATTAAACATCATGATCTGAATTTTCTTTGCTCTTCTTACCTCATTGTTTGTTTTTGTTTTTTTCCTTCCAGGTAATGTACACCAGGGTTTTCTAGAGGACTTGGGGGCAGGGGAATAGTTTATCACAAGCTGCCCTAACGCAGGGCATCTACACAGGTCAGTGGAATGGGGCACTCTTGACTCTTGGCTCTGAAAATGGAAAAGAGGCCCATTGATTGAGTGAAACAGACAGAAAAGGAAGTAGTTACACCAACTCCCTGGCCACTCCTGGGGAGGGCAGGATGCCTGCCAGTGTCGCCCTGCTCTGCAGGACAGGCTGACATGATGTTGGTGATCACTCAGGAACCATAGCTCTGCCTGAGACTGGGAGTCCCTCAACAGCTTCCTGTCTAGGGTGGGAAATCTTGGGTGGGAGAGGTCTGGGTCCCTGTGTCCTCTGAACAAGCACCGACTTGCCCTGTGGCACTGCCATCAGTGGGACAGGGGTCCAAGCTTGCTGTAGGGTCTGTCATTGCTCCTTTTGCTTTGCTGTTCCTCGCTGCTTATTCTCCCAAAGATGTCACCTTAAAAGCAACAACTTACCTCTTACTAGCTTCTTTACTCCTAAAAACACTCACTGGAGGCACAGAGTAGACACGTAATTATAGCACCAACTGCTTTGGGACTCAAAATTTAGGAACCCACTGTTCTGGAGAGTAGGGCAGGATGCCTACAGGGTGGGCGTGCTGCCCTGCAGGACGGACCCAGCTGGTGTTGATCGCCAGCAAATCACCGTGGCCACCTTGGCCTTCTTGTCACAGGACCCACGTTCACAAACAGTTTTGGAGCTTTCCCTCCTTTCCCTAAATCATCACCAAAGGGAATCTGAAGAAATCCCTGTATTTTATCAAGTTTCAGAATCTCCTTGGAATTTTCCTTTGAGCTAAAGTTGCACTTGGGGAGAATTACTATCTATAGAATAGTCTTTTCATCATGCAGAAATGTATTAGGAAGCTTCTGTTTCAAGTTCTTTGTATAAATCTTAATTACATCTTATAATTTCATATGGATCACAAGTACATCTCCTTAATATTATTTTAAAACTTTTCATACATACTCTTGTCCTTATGAGGTATCTTTTTCATTTTCCTTTTGTAAATGGTAGTTATTTTATATAGAAATGTTATTGACTGTTTTTTTTTATCCTTTTTATCAGGCAATTTTATTGAACTTTCTGATTCTGGTGGTTTTCTCGTTGCTCCCCTATAGCTTGCTCTGTTTCTAGCACAGTATTTCACTTACATAATACAAATCATTGGTCCTTGTAGCAGTCCGTATAGCCCAGGCGTCCTCAAACTTTTTAAACAGGGGGCCAATTCACTGTCCCTCAGACCATTGGCGTTTAAAAAAAAAAAAAAACAAACTATGAACAAATTAGTATGCACACTGCACATATCTTATTTTGAAGTAAAAAACAAAATGGGAACAAATACAATTCATACCGCTTCATGTGGCCCACGGGCCGCAGTTTGAGGACGTCTGGTATAGCCTATGGCTAGGAGGATTGAGAGTTATAAGAAATACCTGTATAGCTCAACAATGGAACACCTTGATGAAAAGGGCACGGAGAGAGGGATTTAGCTCTCCTAACAAGCATGAGAACTCGCAAGATGAGAGCATTGGTGAATTAGCAGTCTCTACACCTGTGGTTTTGAGAGGCAGGAGATCAGCCTTTTATTAGGCTGGAGGAGCAGGATGTCAAAAGCATGTGCATTCTATCATGGACCTGCTTATTCTGACTCTGTCTCCTCTCCTGCCTGCGGAACACCAGCATGCTATCTCTCTGCTGAAGATTACCAAGCTCTACTAAAGACTAAGATCTATCTATTCCAAGACTTCTTTATTCTCTCTCTCTGTCTCTGTCTCTCTCTCTCTCTCCAGCTGAAGTAGATAGCCCTCAGGCACCTAAGGGAAATTGTTCCTGGGAAGGTAGGTTAGCAGTCTGCATCCGGAACCTAGTTAAGCTGGGCCGAGACCTGGCCAGTCCTGCGCCCTGACAAGTGGTATCACGAGTGGGACAGTGAACGCCACTGACAGGTCCTCCTTTCTGACTAGTGATTGTTCATGGATGTGTCCCTCAGGAACTTTGAAGAAATACAGGCAGCTGGGGTCCTCCATCCTCACTGAACCTGGGGCTCAGCCCTAGGGCCTGGGCCTGGAAGAGTGGGGATGGGAGGTGGATTCCAGACCCAGGAATCTGCAGTGGGGGAGAGAGCTTGGCTTGTCTCAAAGCAGACCAGTATGGCCGCAGAACTGAAAATTGATTTTTTTGTAGGAATTTAAAATTATTTGGTCTGCGAGCAAAGGAAATTAGTGAAGGATTTTAAGCAGCAGATGCAAGGATAGATTTGCATTCTGAAAAGATCACTCTCACTGCCATGTGAGAACAGACTGCAGGGGGGCTGGAGGGAAAGGGGGTGCAGATCATTATATAACAACAGCTAACTCATACTGCCTGTTGTAAGTGGTTTACATATATTAACTATTAAGTACCCAGGACCAACCCAAGGCATACACAGGTAGTTCAGGGCAGAGCCTGGTTTGAAACCAGCAAATCTGGCTCCAGAGCCCACCCTGAAGCCCTACAAGTTATTGCAGATGTAGGTGATATGGAAGAGTGTGGTGGCATTGGAGGTGGTGAGAAGGGGTCCTACTGAGAAGATACTGGGGATTTAATATTAACAGGACATGGGGATGGATAGGATATTGTGGGAGGGGGAGAAAAAGGAGTTAGATAGTGATTTTTACACATTTATTGGCCTTTTGGAGTTTTCTAGGACATTTTAACTGTTCCATTGGATTGTTCCTAAGTGCTTATCAGTTGTACTTTTTTTTGGAGAGGGAGGGAAGGACTTAAGACCCACATGCCAGGATGCATTCTACATTTTCTGCCTATTTTATGGGTGTATGACTAGGTGAGAGATGAGTTCTATTCATCGTTTTTTTTCTGGTCTTTGGAGTCTCTGCTCCCCCAAGGGCATAGGGGCAGGAGGCTAGATGTACATGTCTTTTTAATGTGAACCCTCAGATGGGGCTCTCATAATAGACACTTAATGATTTCAGGGGGCTTTGACATTATCTAATCCATGCCCCTTATTGTACAGATTGATATATTGAGGCCAAGACAACTGGGAAGGGACTTGTCTATGGTCACATAGTAGGCCAGGGACTTAGACCTAAAACTCCTGACATCCAAGACACTAACAGAATCTTTAGATCAAGTGAGGACATCGGCCAACACCATCAACAAATGTCTGGTTAATTGCAAGGGGCAAGGGAGAATTACAAATTCTGTCAAAGCCAAGTGGGTGGGGTGTGGGGTTGAACACAGTTCAGAATAGGTTGAGCCAAAGAAGTGGATACCATAGGTTTAGGGAACCAGACAGGCCGAGATGTGAGATGAAGAGATGGGACACAATGTAGAGACCTGGGGAGTGTTCAGAGAAATGATCAGGAGACTGGGCAGGGCAGAGAGTGACCTGAGCTAGAGGAACACACAGTGAGCACCTGCAAGGCCCCTCCTGTTGGGAAGAGAGACTTCTGACGGCCATTCTGAGGGCTGCCCAACTTGCCCATCTCTGGGAAGGCCCCAGAGTGTGAGGGCCAGGACAGGACCAATGGGCATGAGGTGTCAAGGTCAGAATCTGAGAACTTGATCTGCTAAGCTGAGCCCCTATCCTCCGGGCACCCACTTCCTGCTGGCTTCAGAGTGGAGGGGTGGGAAGGGACAGGTGGGCACTACAGCAGCAGGGAGGGTGATGAGAACAGAGCAGACAATGACATGAAGAGCAGGTAGGCTGTGATGGGGTTGGGAGTCGGGGAGAGGCACCAAGAGAGATCCAAAGGAGCCAGTAGGTAGATGGAGGCAGCAGTAGGTATCAAAGCACCCAGCCCACCAGCCCTGGGCATGATCAAATCAAGGATGTCTAGGAGGGAGCTGCACTTTGCCTCTTCCAGATGCCTGAACTCAGCTCAGACGAAGATGCTGAGGGGGAAGCCATCCTCCCTCCTAGAGCCCAAGCCGGGCAGCGGTAACTAGGACCACCTGTTCTCATCTCCACCTGTGGTGGCCAGAAGCCCAGTGGGATAGACCTCAGTGAGGGTGAGTAAATCCTTGCTGCTGTGGCCACCCACAGTGCTTATTCTCCCTTCTGTATAATAGCTCCTCAGGGTTGCTGTGAGCAATCAGTGAGATGATGCAAGTTAGTGCTCAGCAGCTTAGCACAGTGGGCTCTAAATGTGAGGGCTCACTGAGTGGGAGCTCTAATTACTAAGTGATGGTTTGCGTTTTTGACATTGTTCACAGGCTCACGTTGCTTCTCTCAGCTCAGCCTCACACCCCCTGTAGGTGTGTATGTACCTGCAGTAGACAAGGTGTGTATATATTTTCTCCACTTTTAACAGATGAGGAAACTGAAGCAAGAAACTGGGAGAGTGGTCCATGGTCACCCAGTGAGTTAGCAAGTGGCACAGAGAGGACAAGAATTTTGCTCTCTTGACTGTGTCTTCTGTGTTTTCATTGCTGTGTTTTTTTTTTTTTTTTTTTTATAAAACACAAGAATTTTATAATTTAAAAAAGTATCACCTTATTTCAGAGTTGAACAAATTGTAATCATCTTTTATCTCCTAATATCCCCACTCTAAATAGTCAAAATATCAGAGAAAGTGAGTGCTAGAATGAGCCTTAGCTGTGGTCCCACTCCCTGATTTTCAGGAGGCACAGAGAGGAGACATACTCATTCAAGGTCATGTAGCACTTCAGCAACAGGTCCAGGACTAAAACCTGGCACTGGTGCTCTGTGCTCTATACCCTCTGCTTTTATAGATCTTGGAATTTTTATGGCCAATTTCAGAGTCAGGCAAACTCAGCTGGAGAGGTAACACAGCTTGGCTCCAATCCCATAACACTACTTTTCAGGACTCTGCTTCTTCAACAACCTGGTGGCTTTACAGTGTGATATTTATGAATCAATAGCAACAAAAGAGAATGGCCATAGAGTAAAAAGGTGTGTTGGGGGAAATAAACTTTTCAAATAGTTTAAATTGCATGTCAGGGACTGACTCCTCTTGCTAGCCCAACTGGTTTGTGAATTCAGAGTAGGACTGTTTAAAACACATTTCACAGTTTGAATAACTATGGTTTTCTTAGACTGGGGGAAAAAAACAGATCAAAAACACAAACTCACAGGCTTTTCTGAAAGGTTACAAAATAAAATGTTCTTTGCTAGAGGATATAAAGGAAATGGCTCTCTGTTTGTCAAAGAAGAGGGCTCTGCTAGATAAATCTTGCATTATGAACAAATGGGCACTCTCTCCCTCTCTTGTTGATCAACTTAATTCCTTGTTGCTTATCTACAAATCCAATAATGTTGGTAAAACAAACCCCTCCTGGAGGCTGAGCACAGGGGCCAGAGTGCTCAGCCTCAGAAGCCCTCTTTCTATTTATAACCTTAACTTCTGCTCCAGGGAGAGCTGGGCTTAGGTGTCCTGCCAGGAAGTGTGCAGGAGGACTTAGTGGGAACAGAAGCTTCCTAGGTCAGGGACATTGTCCTTCAGCGTTGGGTCTCTCTGCCCAGGAAATGCACAGCAAATGCCTCAAAATGGGTAAAGAGCAGGTATTAAGGCTCGACATCCTTCCCACAGTTCCTCTACTCTCCTCCAAGATAAATAACCAGGCTAAGAGTTACAGACATTTCTTGCACAGCAAGCATTAGCGTGTGCTCACTTGGGTGTCATCTTAGTAACACACCATATTACACTAGGTAACTAAGGATATGCCAGTCTGCATGGTGTCAAAAGTATTATTTATTTATTTACCAAATCTATTGTGCAGACAGTGTGGGTTTATCGTCTGTCTCCCCCAGCCATGGAGATGGGCATGTTATCTGTGCTGTTCAGGGGTCACTAGGAGGTCACAGGAACCAAAGCTGGAGCTAAGAGGAAGCTTGGGCACCTGGAACAGGGGGAGGACCTGGAAAGGAAGATATGGTCCCTAGGGTGGCATAGCTGATGACACCAGGTGGTGTCTTTTTCACCCTGAGCAACTTTTTGTGAGACCATGTATCCACCGACTGGTGTTGCGTTTTTGTAGGGCATTTTACTTCCCTAAAATACTAGTTTTGTGACAGAGCCTCACTCTATCACCCTGGGTAGAGTGCTATGGCATCATCACAGCTCACAGCAACCTCAAACTCTCAGGCTCAATCGACCCTCCTGTGTCGTCCTCCCTAGAAGCTGGGACTACAGGCATCCACCACAGTGCCTGGCCAGTTTTTTCTATTTTTAGTAAAGACAGGGTCTCTTGCTCAGGCTGATCTTGAACTCCTGAGCTCAAGTAATCCACCCAGTTCAGCCTCCCAGAGTGCTAGGATTATAGGCATGAGCCACCGCCCAGCCCTATTTCCCTAAAATATTGTATCCCATCTCACAAACCTGTTACCTATTACCTATCCTTTAAAATTCCCTGTAAAGGATGCTTAGTGATCCTTTGATAATGGACATGGAATTATTTTCTTTGGACTTATTTACTTAACCAAATCCTGAAGGATAAGCCTTTTGTTTCCCTTCCCCCAGCCAATCTACCCTATTAGCAGTAAAACTTCAATGAATACCTTTGTGCATAAACTTTTGACTTCTCTTCCTATTTCCTTTGGCTAGATTTCTAGGAGAGGAATTAGTGAGTCAAAGGCCTAAGGCTCTTATCATTTGGTTTTCTCTAGAGCAACAGTTCTCAACCTGTGGGTCGCGACCCCTTCACAGGGGTTGCCTAAATACATCCTGAATATCAGATATTTACATTACAATTCATAACAATAGCAAAATTACAGTTACAAAGTAGCAATGAAAGTAATTTTATGGTTGGGGGTCACCACACATGAGGAACTATATTAAAGAGTCGTGGCATTAGGAAGGTTGAGAACCACTGCTCTAGAGGAAGATAATTGTTCTCTAGAACTCTCAGCTTCCTGGGTTTGAATTTGAACTCTATCACTCTGGCCCAGCACAGTCCTCTGTAGGCCAGCTGCCTATGGGGAAGGGGTCCAGCTTGCAAATCACAATTCTGACCCTGTCCAGGGTCCAAGGATGAAGGAGGGAGTGAGGGAAAAGGGGAAAGAGAGGGATAGAAAGTTCTTCAATGGCTATGTTCTGATAAGCTGGTGTCATAGTCTCTGGGCCTTCTTTCTCACTGGGGTGTTTTTATGGGTTTGTGGAGACCACCCATCTCTGAGGTCTCTTCCTGTGCCTCTCTCAATGTGGGTGATGCTTTCTCCCCATAGCTAGTCCCAGGTTCCTTTCTCAGGCCCGGGAAGACCTGGGCCCACCCCCTCACTCAGTGTCTCCTCCTTTCACAAGGGAACCCTATTGGCCTGGATCTAAGATAATCACATCTGGCTTTCATGTTTGGACCCACATCCGTCCATAGGAAACACTCATGTGCCCTTTGCCCTGCTAACCTGGGAACAGCAGCACTCTCTCTGGATTTGTCTCTGTGGTTTTGTCCACTGAGGCCCTGAGACCATTGTGGCCACATATTATGCTCCTCTAGAGATTTTTCTAAAGCCTCACTCTGCAGATTTGGGGTGAAGGTAATAGTACTCTTCACCCTTCCCACTTATCAGGGCTCACTGGACCCCAAGGTCTTCCTATAAAATTTTTCTTAAACCTCTAAAATCCCTTTTTCAGCTCTCTTGTATTTTGTATGTACTAGAGATGGGTGTCGGTTAATGGTACAGACCCAAGTTTTCACCACCTCTGTCCCAAGAGGTGTATCCCACTTCCCTTTGGAATGTGACATCTGTTCATTCAGGGCCCTAAACATAGACAGGAAGAGCTCCATTCCATCCTCCCGCTGTCCATGTTTGTTTTTATGAAACACAGAGGAGTAACTGGCATAGAGCACACACTCAGTAAATGGTAGTTGTATATGATCCAAGCTCATGGTCTCTCTATTTACACTCACTTCAGGACCATTAGATCTGGTTTTATTCCTATTACCTTGTTTTATGCCTTATGAGTTTTGTTTCCTGTAGACTATGCATCTGTGTGTGTATGTAGAGTATTTACTATTATCTTCAGCAGTGATTTGGAAAATAGACACATTGTTTTTAATTTTACTGGTGGTTATACTACATTTTTTTCAAAGACATTATAAGCCTATTTATCTCATTTTAATCATTGACAGTGGAGCAATGGTCTTTGTATATTCTGCAATGATTTAAATGAGAATTACAAAAATTGCAATCTGGCCACCTACACTTATATGCTTCTATCTTGTCATCATGTCCACTTGACAGCTTTGAAAAGCCACCAGACTCTGTTTTAGGGTCTGCTCATCTCTGTCCAGACTTTCCCAATAGACATCTAGCAGTTCTCAATGCTGCTAGTCTTATCTCCCTCCATCCTCCCTTTTGCTCCCAATTATATTCTTCTAAAAGGTTATACCTGGGAAGGTTATTCTTGGCTTAAAACCTTTAGTGCAGTGGTTCTCAACCTTCCTAATGCCACGGCCCTTTAATACAGTTCCTGTGGGTCGCGGCCCACAGGTTGAGAACCACTGCTTTAGTAGTTTCTCATTGGCTATAGGATAAAATCCACTTCCTAGCCTGATGTTCAGAGTGACATAATCTGGCCCTACCTTAGTTTTCTAGGTCCATCTCCTGCCACACCAAACCACTCCCATACTGGTTCACACCTCAGGTTTCAAGTACATTGGTCACATACTCTCATGTCTCTATGACTTTGCTCATGTCATCTTCCCTACCTGGAATGTCCTTTGGTAAAAGATGCTAGCACAGGGGGCGGCGCCTGTAGTTCTAAGAAGTAGAGCACCAGCCCCATATGCCGGAGGCCAGAGATGGTGGGTTCAAACCTAGCCCTGGTCAAAAACTGCAAAAAAAAAAAAAAAAAAGAAAGAAAAAAGTAAAAAAAAAGATGCTAGCACAGGGCCTGGTCAATTGTAGAGTACAAGTAACTGTTCCCTTGCTTTCTTATCAGCCTATCAAAATCCTATTCATCCTTCAAGTCCTACCCTGAGTGTCATCCTTTCCCCCTCTCAGGGCACTTTTGTCCTAACCTGATCTTCCTCCTTCAGCCCTCCTGACTGCCCTCCTCTGCATCCCCTCACTACCCGTACTTTGTCCACCTGGAGTGCAACCAACATCTTAGTGCTATGGATGGCTACTTTTTCCCTCCTCCCCTGCCAGACTGAAAGCTCCCTGAAAGCAACCCTGCCCTGTTCAGTGGGTTTGAGTTGATGTTTCACTGACTTGAATTGCTGCCCTCAAGCTACAAGGTCACAATGCCAAGCCACCAGGCAGGGCACAATCTGAATATTAATTTATAATATTTTATTCTTTTGCTTCCAAAATTGATTAGAGGTGGTCTACACTCAATAAAACCATTACTTAGATAAAGAATATGTTAAGACTCCATATTAGAAGTGGTGCGGTAGCAAAATGCTGACCTCCTTTCCTGGGTGGACTGGTCCTACTGAGGGGGCTTTCCCTGGGGCCCCTATCCTCAGATGGCAGATATGAGGGTCTCCTTTAAGCCACTTTGGGCCCCACACATTCCTTCACTCCCCCTCACAAACCAACACCGTGTTTGAAAAATCCCTAACATGCAGTGAGGAGGATTTAAATTTAGAGCAAATAACTTATCCTTGTAGGATTTGTGCAGGTGGTGAGGAAGGCATGTTGAGATTGCTATGTGGTAGTGTTGAGATAACCTTGTTCCAGGGTCTAAATTTGAGAAGCTTATACCCTGTTTCAATGGTCACTGTATAATGCAGTTGTAAAAATATAACTTTTAACCTTGGCCTTGTATAAAGTATGTCATATGGCTTTTTAGAGTCACTTTTTGATGGAAGTCAGGGACATAAAATGTCAACCAAGGAAACCATCTGAGCAGAAAAACTCATTACGAGCTCTGAGTTGTGTGAACACTCACACATACCATAGAACTCCTAGAAACACACATGTCCTCCCTTTGTACACACATAAACACACCATATAGCACATGTTCTTGTACATACCTGTTCAGACAACAGGGCTATCTCTGATACATATACACACACAGTCAGGTTTACACTGGCCCTTAGTCTCCTCCTCCTCATCCTGTGTGAACAAACACCCATGTGCACTCACACACACAATGTGGACACTGGCATACAGTTTCATGGGTTCTTCCCACCCCATGCACACACCCACCTCTGCAGGAGGAGACATGGAAAACCATCTTATTCCTGCACATTGCTCTACCTCCAGATTTTGTTCCCTTAGGACACAGTCTAAAGTGTCTATTTAATAGATTCAATTACTCCAGGCTCCTGAGACCTTCCAACTTAATTCTGATTGCTTTAAGGTGTCAGATAATTTGGGAATAAAAGGTGGGGAAAATGGCCTCAAATTCTTGAAGGGAAGGTCTTCTAGGCTCTACACACCTCTGTTTTTGTGGGTATTAACTGCAACTCTGGGAGAGGTAATGTGAAGGGCAGGGCCCCCAGGGGTCCAAAGCTTCTGACCACTTGTTTCTAGGCAAGGTAGGACAGAGGCCATGGGGCAGTGCTTTGTGACTAATCTCTTCTGCTGCCCTTCCTGGGAGCCTGACATGGGTAAAAACATCCGAGCAGGCAAAGAAACAGCCCTGCCTTCTGCCCCATGCACTCTACTCCCAGGTGATTCATTTTGTTTGTTCTCTGTTCTCAGTGACTGTGATAGCTCTTAGAGGTTGACAAATAATCAGAGGTTGCAGTATTCATAGAGCATTGATGCTGTGCCAGGCAGAGATGGATCTGATCTGTCCCGTGCTCCAGAAGCCTAGTGTGTGTGTATCACTGCATTAACTGTCATAGGCAGGAAAGAGGCTGACCCCTCCCCGCCACCTGGGCTGTGGACCGGAATTCCTTGTGTGTGAATGCTAGCTTCACCATTGACCAGCTATGTGACCTGGGCAAGATCCTTTTCTTCTTTGTGTCTCAGTTTCCTTTTCTGTAAAATGGGTATGATAAAGGCACCTGTCTCCTAGGATGGTTATGAGGACAAACAAGTTATAGCACCTAACATACCTCTTGATGTTCAGAAAATGCTCTGAATATTTTGTTTATTGTGTTAAACAGCTAATGGGCAAGGCCAGGCCAGGCCAAAACATCAAGAGAGTCCTGGGGTGGGGGTTGTGACTGTGGCCCCAGAGAAGCAGGACACGCCTTCCTTCAGCTCACCTGGCTGTTCTCACACTCCCTCCCACCCAGTCCGCAGTCATGCCAGCCTACCAGAGGATGCCCACGTGGCTATGTGACTGGCATGGTTGGCGCTGGGAGATCCAGAGTGCACTTGAGGACCTCTGTGAGTAGTGTGGGGACTGTGCCCCTGAGCATACCCTGCCCTGCCACCAGCTCCACACTCACAGGCCCTGGCCAACTCTCAGCCACTGCTCAGCACAACCCTCTATGGGTTCTCAGCCTTCACCCCAGCTGCTTTAGTCTCTGCCAGGACGTCATCAGTGCACGGAGACCTTGGATGATCTTTGATGAGAGGCGTTTGCCTCTGGTTAATTGCAGCCCCTAGAAAGGGCTTTGCTTTGGAGGACAGAGAGACCCTGAACAGTTTTAGCTCCATGGCTTCCTAGCTTTATGTCCTTGGACATCTTACCATTCTTGAGACTTTGTTCTCTGGAAAATAGGGATGAAATATTTGCCTTTCAAGGCTACTGTAGACATTAAATACTAGGAATTTGTAAGCTGGGAATATAATAGACAGTGAAAGTTACCATTTCAGTAATTGCCACGGCTTAGATGAGAAGGACCCCCTGCTAAGGAAACACCTCCTTTATTAAAATCAAAGACAGAAGGTTCCGGGCTGGGCTAGGGTAGCGCGGGAAGGGCAGCCTCAGAGCCTCTGCCAGGAGGTTCCCCGGGACCTTCTTTTGCATAACCACGCCCTCTGTCCCTACCCTCGCCCCCGCCCAATCCAAGCAGCCGTTTTCCATCCCTTAGCCGAGATTAGTAGGCCAGGTAAGTAGGTAGATGTTAAAATTATCCCCGTTTCACAGAGAAAATAACTGAGGCTCGGAAGTCTGGGCAACGCTGCTATTAGCCGAAGGTGGGCGCTGGCACCGCAGCGCTCCTGTAGCGCGGACCCCAGCGATTTCGGGGAAGGAAGAGAGGGTACACGGGGTATCCGGTCCGGGCCTGGGGGTGGGGTCTCCGCCGTGAGGGGCGGGGCGATGGATCGGGGCGGGCGGCCGTTGCCTCGCCTCGCTCCCGCCCTCTGCGCGCGAGGGGGCGCCCGGCGGTGCGGGCCGGCCCTCTCCGCCTCCACGCGCGCGCACGCCCGCCCGCCCGCCGCGGCCCCGCGCACTCCCGCCGCTTTGCCCGTCGCCCCGCGTAGCTCAGGCAGCCTCTCGCGGAGCTCGCTGCTGGGGCCCTGGCGGTCAGCGCGGGCCTCCGCGGGGCCCAGCGCCCCGGCCCGGGAGGATGCGGCCCGGGGCGGCCTGGGAGCTGAGCAGGGCCCCCGCGCCGGTCCCCACGGGTTGTGGCCTCCAGAGCCGCAGCCGCCGCCCCGCCCCCGAAAGACATGACTTCCAAACCGCATTCCGACTGGATTCCCTACAGGTACGCGGGCACCGGCTCTTACCTTCTTTTCAACTCGGGAGTGCAGGCCCAGAACACCTCCCTCCAACGCCAAGGGCATGGGGCAGGATAGAAGGCGCCGGGCCAGGGGCTCCCGCTACCCGCAACTCGGGCCATAGGGCTAGCGGGAGAACCCTGTTCGGGCGCAGGGTATTTATCCCCTTTGCACATATCTCAGCATTGGGGGAGCGGGTGGGAGGCGCTGGTCTTTCCTACTTCAACTTTGAGGTCCCTTGCGGACTGAACCCTTCTGCCCGGCTCCATCCCCTTACCGGCCTGGGTATTTAGATGGGGTCTGTGTGGGCCTTGCTGGGTCCAGCAGCACCAAGTAGCCGCCCGGGGAGGCTCGAGCCCCTCCTAGGTCCAGCACCCTAGTCACACGTCGGTATAGCGTGCACGCGCACACACCCGAACATCCGCACGCATGCACCCACAGGACATCCGCACACTGGCCAAAGATGCTCCTGCTGGTCGGTTCATACCTCAAAGTGTGAAGACAGTTACTCTGAAGCAAGAGTTCACAGCTGCTCATATACACATGCACCCTGCACACATGAATTCTTGCCCTTATACAGAGACACATGCCTACATATCAGTGCATATACACATCCTTTATTTTGAAAATACCTGACGACTCCTACTCACAAGTGGTACTCAGTGTCTTTCAGAGATTCAGTAATCTCCTTGCTAAGAGGTCTACACCTGGACACACACCAGCTCACAACACATAGAACTGCCTTCATACATGCAAAAGGCCTCAAGAACCTTGGCACACTCAGGGAAGCCCACTACCTTCTGTTCCCAGAACTGTCATCTGTCCCAAAGATGGTGGGGTTTCCCCCAGCTGCATGGAGCCCGGGAGGTGGGCTCTGGATCTCACACAGGTGCAGGCCTTTTCCCTATCCATCCTACTTCATTATGTCTATTTCCAGGGAAAAGAGCTCATTGCCCTGGCAGCACCAGATCCTGGGCCACCCATTGGTTCCTTGGTTGCCATGGGCTACGGCTGTCTCTAGGCCTCCCTGAGAGGCATGTGAATAAAGAGGGTGCTGGACTGCTAAGGCCCACTATGTTATCATCAGCCAAGGTGCATGTGCTGGTGAGTGGCAGGATTAGACCCTCCACATCTGCCTTGTAACACAGCCTCCTTTCAGAGCATATCAGTCATTGACAGAAAATAATTCTGACAGAGCTTTTATGAGTCCAGACACGCATCCCAAATGGAAACCAGCTGAAACTGCCTGAAGCTTGTTAAAAGCAGATCTTTCTGTGGATAGGCACGTCTCTGGTCTGCGAAATTCAGGGTTTCCCTTGAGAATCATTGTTGCCTCTAAGCTCTTATTGGGGCTGCAGGGCTTCCCAGGTTATTTTGTGCCTCTCCTCATCACCCCACCCACACGTGTGCACACACATGTCCCCCATAGGGTCTCCTGCCCACACATGCATTCACACCTCAGAGTCTCACATGAATCAGGGGGATATTCCCATCAGAGGTCTGGGATTAGGGGCTGTGCTAACTCAAAAGATTGTCACTCCAGACAGTCATGCTGGCTGGGGGCACAGGTAGTTTCTGGGTTATCTTGGATTTTCTTGGTACATGTGGGCTAAAGACCTTCTAGAAGACACTGCAGCCCTGTAGACTGTCAGTAACTTTGTCTAGCCACCTAGCAGAGGTGCCTGGGCAGTGCCTGTGGGCTGAGTGGACTCCAGTGCTGTGGAAGTACCTGTGTGGAATCCAGATGGCAGGATGGAGGCCATAGACTATCTCAGGAGGATGGGAGGGCACCACTTATGGCCGTGGAGATGATTTGTTTTTAGGATCTGACTTACTGGAGGTTGGGCCAGGCCAGGTCATGGTTCAAGGAAGCTTCTCCCAGGGAGCTAAGGACAAAAGCAACTTGTAGAATTAAGTGCATGGGTCTTAGAGAACATCTGCCTCAAACTGGGATGGCTTACGCCTGCTCCTGAGAAAGGGGGCCTCAAGGAGGTAGAATTGTCTCTGGGAAATGACTGTGTTTCAGCAAGTGGCCGGGGCACTGGCATCCTGTATGGAGTGATTTGGAATTTGCCCCAGCCCAGGCCCAGCTACCATATGCCATACCCCTCCCCCGATTTCTTTCCTGGGCACACACACTCAGCCCAGAGAAGCATCCTGGCACCCTTGTAGCCCTGTTCTGTTTGCTGTCCCCATCCCTCTGTCACCCTTTCTTCTTCTTCTATTGTAGGGAGGGTAGGTGTCTAGCTGGAGGTGGACTGTAGTCAGAAGTTGCGTCTATCCCTCCTGCCCTGCCCTGCCAGGGTCTTTCTGAGTATGCATTGAACCTGGGAAAGCACTGGACTTGGGTGCAGATTTTTAAAATGGGAGACCTGGGTTGAGATAAAGAGATTCAAATTGCTTCTGGCATTAACTGGACTGCTGATTGCAGTCAAAGCCACATGCCTGTCTGATCACAGAGAAAACTGGGGCAGAAGACAGGCAAGGCATTTTACTTGCAGATGGGGGTGGGAGCTGCACGCGTGCACGTGCTCTGACTGGCATGAGGTTTTGCCACTGTCTCAGCATGCCAGAACTGAAATGTAGCATTTGGTTTGGGGGAAAGGGGTTGGCTAACTTTTTGCTAGCTCTGCTGATAGAGATTTTACCCCTATGAGATGGTTACACCATGTATTCCCTGGGCCCAACTCATTTTCTTTGAAGCAGTGATAGTTGGTTATAATCTTCTTATGGGTAATTGTGGCTCTGTTTATAATGATGGATTAATCTCACATTCTGACTTAGAAGGGAGTCATTTAGTTTGTAAAGTTTAACAACTGGGATCATTTTTTACCTTTCATTTTTTTCTACTACTAATGTCCATTTCTGCCAGTTTCACTTTACCTGTATTCTTGAGAAATATTAAATGCCTTCAGTGCATGACTTTACCTTTCATAGTTGTAGGTAGACCTTTCAGAGTCATGAAAGCCCACAGGCATATTGGAGCCTGGTGCTGGGTGGGACTTATCCTGGCCCTGTCCTCACTGCCCTTGTCTGCATGGTCCTGAAGCTGTTGCGGCATCTCCCTCACTAGGTCATGACTTGACTCCTTGAGAGCAGGGACCTTACCTGGTTCCTGGCTGTATCCCCCACATGACCCAGACATAGACAAGATGTCCACCTCTTTGAATACAGGTGCCATCTCCAGGTAACCTTTCCTCCCGGGTTCCTTGGCTTTCCAGGCCCCACAACTGGATTCCCATTACAGCTAAGGGATGTAGTACTCTCTTATCACACTGGGGACTCCAGAGCACTGCTTGCAAAGCACGCCTTTAGGTCACAGGAGGAGAATCTCAGGCCGGAAGGGCCCTACAGGCTACCCAGTTCTGTGTGCTAATGTCTCCTGTAGCATCCCTACCAAATGGCCCTCTGTCAGACGGCTGTGACTGTTAGAAAGTTTTTCCTAAACATGTGGGTTCCCTCTCCTCTTGGCTCTAGTTAGGCTTCCCACGACCTCCTCACTTTGCTTTCTGGAGAGCAGCACGACTACTGGTTAAGTAAGACTTTTGACTCTTATGTTCTGCTGCTAGGTTTAGCCTCAGAGATGCTCTGGGCCTACCTACCACTTGACCTTATGGCAACACGGCTTTCTTAGCCTCACAGGAAAAAGTTGCCATGTAACAACTCCTCAATTTCCTTTTTGTTTGTTAGAGATCACCAGCTATGACTATGGTCCCATATACATGGCTGAATATTAGTCATCTTGGCACTTGCTTTAAAGAAGAGAGAGGGAGGTAGGGGTTGATCCTGGGGCAGATTTGCCAGTAGTTCTGAATCACTATGTCAGGGTTTTAGTGCCTGTAGCAGTTTTCATTGCGCCTGGTGAGTTTGGGCACCACTGGCTGCACTGGCCCACCCTGGGAGCGGAACTCCTGTGAGCGGTGGGCTTCACTTCCTTCTGGAGCTGCCCTCTTCCCACTATGTTCCAATAAGCTGCTAGGCCACAGAGGCCACACAACTGGACTGGACTTGCCGGTGTTCTGACATTGCGCACAGGATTTCAGCCAGACACTCTGGGTGGCCTTTCTTCTCCTGACAGCCCACTTCTCTGATTTCCAGGGTTCAGCTGGGGCAGCTGCCACCGTGACTGAGGGCAGAAAGAAGGGAGGGTGAAGTGGGTATCGAGTGTGTCCAGATAGTTGGGTCTGCTCCTAGTTTGCCCTGGCAGGTGGGCCTCTAGTTAGCACCAGTGGATTAGCTAGAGCATTTAAAGTAGAGGCTAAGAAGAGAGGCAGGGAAACAGGCTTTTTAATATGTTGGATGTGTCTGACTTTTCCAGTACATAGGAATAGTGCTCCTGTGCCCTAGAGCCTTTGTCAATCATGACTCACTGCCCAGATGTCTGCCAGATGCCTCAGGGGGACTGGCTACCTGGGAGGTGACTGCCCCCTTGTTGGCTCTGGGCAGGAAGGATGGATTGGTGGACACTGCAGATAGGGTTTCTTTGATCTCATGAGCCAGTGGCTGGTGCTTTCCTGGGCCTTTCTGATCTGGCCCTGGCCGGAGGTGACCGTGATGAAAGAGCAGCCAGGGTCATCAGGAAGACCCATCCATCAGTGCCCTGTCTCCTGTCTGAGTCTCCTGGCGGGGCTGCAGCTGGCAGCCCGGGCTTGGCAGTTGTTCCATAATTGGAGCAGAAGTCATTAAAAAGCCATTAGTGTCTCCTTGCATGGTTATCATTTAATGCAGCCTAGAAGATGCCCATCACAAAGAGACAGACTGAAGAAGTGTTGGTGGAAAGGAAGATGCCCTAGGAATGGTGTAAGAGTAGAGCAGTGGAGCTGGGGAGGCAGGGCCATCTGGATGGGAGTGGTGAGGGGCTGGGGCCTCCTGAGGAAGGGAGGGAAGCTTTGGTTCTGCTCTCCCTGGAGACAGCCATCCTCATTGTCACTGTTTTCCACAACAGCTGCTGTTTGCTGGGGCTTCTTTGTTATTCGCCAGGGAGAGTTGTTGCATGCTCAGAAACATGGGCCAGCAACACCCACCTTGTACAAGCTTGTCACTGCAGGGCAATGGTGTCTGCCTTATACCCTCACAGCTTGCCTACAGACACTGTGCCTTACGGGAGGAGGCCCACATGTTGGATCTGCGTTATTTCTGTGGACTTATTGTAGGCTCTCCTGGATGCTCTTGCTGGGCCAGGTACACGTTGCTTCCCCCAGCTGCACCCACCTTTCCTCTGTATACTAGAGCATGCAGCTGCTGAGTTAGGTAGTGGCTCTGCAGGTACTTCCGGGATGTTGGAGGTTTCTGGAATTTGTTTTTAGAAGTCTGGCCTTGTGTTCATCCATCTTTCTCTGAAGGCGGGTGGTTAAGTCCTTCTTACCTGTAATCTTACCTGGTAATAAGTGTTACTAAAGCCTGTGGTGTTTTATCATACTCCCCCATCAGGACATGGAGGTGGAGACAGGAAAAAGTGGTATTTTTTCATGGAAAGCAGCCTCTTTGCCAGTAACATAATTGTGGTAGGTCAGTGCCCATGGGACAGAGGCCAGTGGTAGGAAAATGACCCCCTTCCTGGCTAAGGCCATCAGGGGACTCTGTCGTTGTTTAGCAGTTCTGGGCCGGGTTCAGTGAGGTTGCCATGGCAGGAAGCATCCTTTGATAGTTGAGCAGCTACTGTGACCCCATATTCAGAAGGTGGCTTTGCTAACATGAGCCTGACCTCTCAGCTGGATGTCAGTTTTTCTAAATTACTGTAGATATTAGCATCAGCACCAAGCAGCACCTTGGAAGGCATCTTCTTTGTCCTGCTCAGCCAAGCCCAGTGCCTGGAATGGCCCAGATGACTGCCTCAACCCTGTTACTCTTGTGACATCTAGTAGGTTGTGAAGCAGCCTCTCCCACCAACACAAAGAGAAGCCAGCGATGTTGTAGTAGAGGTTACACAGAGGGTCCTGTGGCCAGGCCACTGGCATAAGGCTGTGAGGTTTGCAGGCAGCCTTGTGCAGGCACAGAGCTCAGCAAGCAGACCGCAGTTGGATCTTAGATCCCTGTTCCTGCCAGCCGCCGGGTGCCACAGTATAAAACCCAAATTGTGTCTTTCAAACGTGTCCTGGAGTATGCACTGCTCATTGTGGACAGTGGCGTTTGGGTCTGATTCTTTGAAGTTAGCGCTAAAGCTTTGCCCTTGGTTATTTAGTCAGGTCAGTGAGTAGCTGCAGAGATAGTGGAAAGTTGCAGCTTCTCAGGCCTGGCAGGGCCCTCGGGCATCTTGCTTGCCCTGGCACCTGAACCCTTTTTTCAGGAGTCCTTGCTGGCCTTGGTGCCCATAGCTGGCACATCCACCAGGGCCAGCCCAGAACTGCTAAACAACAATGACAACAACAACAAAAAAATAGCCAGGCATTGTGATGGGTGCCGATAGTCCAGCTACTTGGGAGGCTGAGGCAAGAGCATTGATTAAGCCCAGGAGTTGGAGGTTGCTGTGAGCTGTGATGCCACTGCACTCTACTGAAGGTGACATAGTGAGACTGTCTCAAAAAAAAAAAAAAAAAAAAATTCCCTTCTCAGAAGTCCTTGCCTGCAGCCCTCCAGCCTACGGTGTGTGCCTTCCATGATGGGATGCTTACCATCTCAGCCTGCTCAAATTTTTAGGGAGCTGGTTCCATTCTCTCCTGGCAGTGCCCTCAGGCCCCAAAGAGGCCATGCCCTTTTGGTACATGGGCTGTTTTGGGAACAAGTATGTTTGCTGAGCAGTGTTTTCTCATGTGCTCAGCAGCTGAGGGTTTGGTGAATGAGGCTGTTTTGCACACAGATGACAATTGGGGCTCCCCTGATGGGAGAATTAGGCTGTGGGTACCAGGAAAGGCTTTCCCAGATGTCAAGTATGCAGGACAGCTGCCTATAAAATATATGCATAATACTCATAGGTTGTGGCAAAGGAAGTGGGCAGTCTGCAAGGTAGACATGTCCTTCCATCCTCAGGCTGGCTCCCTCAGAGACACAGGTAGTTTAAGAGACATGTAGGTCAATGACTATTCCAGCTAGAAAGGGCTGTCAGGAGAGGGCGGAAATGGCTTCATCTTGTCCTTGGGTGGTTCAATCTCATCTCTCCCCCTGGCACACAGACTGTATTCACCTTCACCCAGGCACATCCACTTCTTACACAGGCATCTTCATGTGTGTGTAAGCACACGAGATACACTCACGTGCTTCCTTACTGCCTTAGCAAATTTGACATACTCAGGCATGTCTGTGCAAGCATCCACACACAGGTCTGGCTCAGGAGTAGGCTTTGGCATCACTGGGCCCGGGCTGCTTGGGGCTTCCCAGAGCTTAGATCCTCAGGCTCCAACTTCACCCCATACAGCTGTCCTGACCTTGGCTTTTATGGAATTTGGCCTAGGTCTTGTGCATATGTCTTGGGCTAACAAGAACGCTAAGCAGTTTTGAGTTACTAGCTCCCTGCTTGTGCTTTGCCTTCCTATGAGGCAGGCCCAGACTGGGTTAGATGAGGCTGCCTATCTCAAGACTTGTGGGTTTAAGTATTTGATGTCCCCTGGGATGCCTGTGTCATGTCTGTGCCCAGGGAAGACCTGATGGCTGGTTCCAGGGTTATGTGTTGATGGATTGTGTCCACAATGCAGACATACCCACCTAGCTCAAGCCCTGCAGTGAGGGACTGGATGGTTTCTTAGCTTCACTCTCCCAAATGAGAAGGAGGGACCCTCTGTCCTCTTTAAGTGGGGAAGCAGGATACACAGTGTTAACACCTCCATTCTGCCCACCTAGATAGATAGAAGTTTGTTCTGAATGGATAGGGACAGGATCTACCCCAGAGGACCCAGCCTCCTCCCGAAATGATGAAAAGCAGAGATCCCCATAGGAGCAGGCCCTTGGGTTGAAGTCTGTCTGCCCTTGGGTCTAGCTTGTGGGTTCTCCTGGATTTCAGTCAAGCCCGGCCCTGTACAGGGATCTGACGGAAGAGTCTTGTCCTGCAGTTACTGCAGCCAGGCCGGCTGGGAAGTCCTTGCACAACAGGTATCCTAGCAGGAGATAAGTCCCAAAGTGGCAGCTCAAGCTGGTTCCCAGAGGGCAGCCCTCACCCTTCCTCCATTACCATTTGAGCTCACTGAGTCCCAGGAGCCATGATAGGAGAGGGATTTAAAGGACCCAGATGTGGTTGGGGTGGGCTCTAGGCTACATCCTGGCACCTCGTGGGCAGGCCCTGAACAATTCTTTCTCCCTCTGCAGTGTCTTAGATGATGAGGGCAGCAACCTGAGACAGCAGAAGCTTGATCGGCAGGTGAGTGAGGTTGGGGCTGGGTGGAAGGGCAGTCTGGATTGGGCTATCCCTCTTCCCTAGGTGATCCTGTCTGACAGAGAAAGGAGATCTACCTGGAGGAAGAGGTGTGCCCTCTCCTTTACCAGCTCAGTATTAGTTCTGGCATGATACATGGGGCTCCTGCCAGGCAGGTAGCCAGGGTGACCACAGTTGAAGGGCTGAATGTCCGAGCTGTGATCCTTCCACATAGGCCGAGTTTTGCCTCCCTTTCTTGGACCCCAAGCCTCAAGGTTCCAAGGACATAGAGCCTTGGCCTGGAGTGCACTGTGGATCCCACTGTAACCTCTAGAACCCAACCAACCAAGCAAGGCACTATCTCTGGTCCAAGCCTGGGAACCTATCTGTCCTGAGTCAGCCAGTCTCTGTACCTGCTCTATGTCCCCACAGCGAGCCCTATTGGAGCAGAAGCAGAAGAAGAAGCGTCAGGAGCCCCTGATGGTGCAGGCCAACGCAGATGGAAGGCCCCGAAGCCGGCGGGCCCGGCAGTCAGAGGAGCACGCCCCCCTGGTGGAGTCCTACCTCAGCAGCAGCAGCACCACCAGCTACCAAGGTACACCCTGCCTGCCGCTCCAGGGACAGCCAGCCCGGGGAGACCCCTGCACTGTGGCTCCACATCCTGGCACTGCTTTGGGGAGCCCCTCAGGGACTTGCTGCCAACCTGGGCAGGTGAGGGGCTGGCTCTGTCAGGGTGTACCCATCCCCAGGCTGAGTGTGGCTTCCAGCCTAGCTGCGGCCATGAGTTGGGTGGGTGGAGGGAAGCTGGGACCTATAGCCTCGGGCTCTAGCCATGTGTACAAGCTGTCACCTGAGTCAGGTGCTTCAGTCCAAAAGATACAAAATCTTATGGATCCAGGAGTTCAAAAATCCAGTTTCTGATCTGGAGCATTTTACTGAGGGCAGGAGGCAGCTCTTAAGAGTAGACGACCTATTCCCTGCCAGGATGCCACCTCCTAAGAGAAATCTCTCTCTCACCAGCCTGCATCACACCAGCTAGTGCCTCTGGGGACACCCATTTCCTTCCTTCCCTGAGCTCCCTGCACCCTCAGTCTGACCTGCAGGTCCCTGACCCCTGCTCACAATTGCTTAGAGCTGTAGTGATCTACAGCCTCCAGCTCCCATCCTTACTCCAGTTCTCAGTAGAGCCCACTTGGAGGGGTTTCTGCAGTTTGTCCTGGGGGTGAGGGTGGCTTTGTTGTAGCCCTGCTCTCGGAGGCTTCCTTCTGCTTAGGTTAGGGTGAGAGTACCCTAGGCCAGACTGAGGGTTGGTCTTTCAGCTTGAACGAGGTACTTAGCTATGAAGCACACTGCAAGTACAAGTTGGGTCTATCATGTGTAGAACACAAATGTCCTAATGCTATAATTGGGTAAATGAGGTGAAAGCTATGTTGATTAGTGATGTAAGCACTCCAGTTTGTACAAATAATCAACACACTAAAATTGGCATAAATGTATTTATGATCTATGTACAAAAGACTTAATTAAAAAAAAAAAAAGAGGTACTTAGATTCAGTCACCACTGCCCCCTGCTGGTGTCAGTAAACTAGGCAGCCCCGTCATCAAGGAATACCTCCAAAGAGGTTTCCGCATCTGGCCCTTGCAGTTGGGAAGAACCTAAGCAACCATGGCACCTCCCCTCTTCAGTGGCCCATCTGTGACCTGGAACCAACAGCCACTCTGAACTGCGGGGAGTGGCTGCACCTTGGGGGCTGCCCTTGTTCTAACTGCTGGCCTAGCCCCTACCCCAGTGTTCCTGATTGTTTTCCGTGTTCCTCTAACCCAGCCCTGAGCTCTCCAGGCTCCCTCTTCTGTGCCTCAGAAGGTAGTGATTGAGTCTCATTCACCTGTCGCCCCGCTTGGCACACTGTGTGAGCCCAGTCCCTGTGTGTGCTCCTACCCTCTGAGGAACCCACTTAGTTCCTACAGTAAAGGCTATCTTTGGGCATTGCCAGCGGCTAAGCACAGCTTGAGATGCTTTACCTGCGTTATCTCCTTTTCTCCGAATAGTAACCCAGTGTTCTCATATGCTCCATAAGGACATGGGCTCTGAGGGGTTCAGTGACTTGCTCACGGTACACTGCTAGTGGACAATGGGGCTAGTCTTCATGCTCAGGCTTGTCAGACTCCAAATGGTCCTTCCACTGTATTATGTTGTCTTCTTGATAAGAAGCTCTTTCATGGAATTCCCCTGCATGTATGTCAGTTCCTCCCTAGGCCATACTCAGTGTATCTATACTCTACTCCAGAGGCCCTTTAGAAAAGGGGACAAGGACCTCATCCCAGCTATTTTAAAGAGGCAGCCCCAGCTATTCCTCATAGAATGGGCCCTGTTCCCCCTTTCCTGGCAGCCACCTCCCCCACTTTCTCTGAGCACTGTCTGGGGAATAGTAATGTGCCCTGCAGGGAAGGCAGCCTGTTTGGGGGTCCCCAGGAGCCTGGTCTGCTGCTGTGTGGCCTCACCACCCCAGCTCTGCTGAGCCTGGCAACTGACCATTCAAGACTGTGCATAGGGAGAGCCTGTGCCCAGCACTCTGGGCCCTGATAGTTTGTGCCAGAGGCCAACATCCTGAGACATCATTAATGTGCAGTCATTTTGGCAGGTGTTTTGTGAGTGGCAGGTGCAGCCAGGCAGGGAGAGAAGAAGCACCTCTGGGGAGAGTGTAGGGCTGAAGTCAGAAGATAGTCTCTGGTTGTGCCACTGCCAGCTCTACCTGCTCACTTATGACTGTGGGCAAGCCACTCACCCACTCTGGGTCATTTCATCTACTATAAAATGAGGGAAATTCTCTGTCTGAGGGCTTTGGAAATTGAAGGAGCCATGGTATGTTCCAGAGTCCAAAATCAACTGATTGCTGTTTCCTGCTGAGATTCCAGACCAGCCTGGGCCTTGCCCACAAAGGACATTTGAACATGTGATATTTGACTACTGGAGGTGCATGCTGCTTCTCTAAGGGCCCAGTCTTTGTCCAGCTCCCAGTGGTGGACAGAGCCCTGGGGAGGCTGCTGCACACACACACCTGGCAAGCCTGGGAACTACTGTCCTAAGGCAGCATCCACCCCACCAACAGCATTAGCTTCCTCCTGCTCTGCCCTCTGCTGGCCATTGGTGTTAAATACAGGGAGATTATTCTGTGAGGAAAATGAGGGAGTTTAACATACATTCGAGATGGCAGTTTATCCTGGTAGAGCTTCTGACCTGTTGTTGGCTGTGCTCGTTTATGTTACAGATTCATTCCTTTCTCAAATATTTATGGAGGGCCTATTTTGTGTTAGGCAGTGGATCAGGGAGTAACAGTGCAGTGGTCCCAGGTGAGCACAAATGGGTGTGTGGTCTCTGCTTTCATGGACCTTACGGTGTTTGACAGATGGTCATAGGTGCACTTTATGGAAAGAAACCAGGCTCTGTGAGTAGATGACAAAACGCCCACTCAAGGGAGTCAGAGAAGGCTTCTCTCAGGAAGTGATGCCTGAGCTGAACTCTGCAGGGTGAGTAGGAGTTAGTCACATAGGGGAGGGTGGTGCAGCCAACAGGAACAGCTAGAGCAAGGACCCTGTGGCAAGAGGGGTCCAGTATGTGCAAGGCACTGAAAGAGCCTGGTGTGTGTGATTAGACCAAGGGGAAGGGAGGGAATGTTGGTCTTCATCTTGAGAACATTAAGAAACCACTCAAGGATTTTGAACAATTCTACAAGAGCGTTTGGAGGCCACTGGCTGTGACCCTTCTGAGTGCTCAGTGTTGGCGTGTGTAGCTCCTTGTATCTCAGAGGTGTCCTTCCTCAGAGTGGCCCTACAGCCAGGGACCCTGGGCCATCCCCCCATGCAGCTCCCTGGAACACTTGCCCCAGTTGTAGTCTCTTCTGTAAGATGCAGCCTTTGTTCTCTTCCTCCCCTGTCTCCCACGACCCACATGCTCAGAGATCAGGGCCCCCTCCCTGTCCAGGCTCAGAACAGTTTGCGGCCCCAGAACTGTGATTGCTCTGCTTCTTG
Organism: Loris lydekkerianus; assembly: GCA_963574355.1. NCBI lineage: Eukaryota > Metazoa > Chordata > Mammalia > Primates > Lorisidae > Loris > Loris lydekkerianus. Next base: position 47,850 of record CAUYPK010012995.1, read on the forward strand.
ACTGATCAGTTTTGGCCTGGCTGTTGACCTAATTACAGTAGGCTGGAGTGCGATCTCTTGGCTGGGCCTGCCCTAGGACCTTTACTTGGTAGTAATGCAAGTGGGCCTGGAAAGGGGTACAGGGGCCCCAGTGGGGCTTGGGGGATAGGTATCAAGGGGGCAGGAGTTGAGAAATGCTCTGCTGGCAACTGTTCAAATGGGAGCTCTGATCTCACCCGGTGTCCAATTCTGTTCTCTCTCTCTCTCTCCTCTCCTGAGCAGTTCAAGAGGCCGACTCACTCGCCCTTGTGCAGCTGGGAGCCGCCCATCCCACAGCACCAGCCTCAGCCAAGAGAACCAAGGCAGCAACCACAGCAGGGGGCCAGGGTGGGGCCTCTAGGAAGGAGAAGAAGGGAAAGCACAAAGGTTAGCTGCCTTCTTGCCTCCTCTGCAGCCCCATTAGGCCTGGCTTCTCCTGAGTTGGAGGTGAGGGATAGGATGAGTAGCCTCGGGGAAGACAAGGACTGGCACTCAGCTGGGCTAACAGGCTTTGTCTAGGTCATGGTGTGCCTGGGCTTGCTTGTGGGCACCCAGGAAGTGAAGTCCAAGTCAACTCAGAAGGTCCATCCTACCTTGGCCTGAGTACCTTCTATCCTTACCCCTCCAGGATGTCACTCAGCCAGGGTGAAGACATTCCTTTCAGTGGGGGCTCTGTGCCTCCCAGGCAGCCTGTCCCATCCTTATGCAGCAATACCAGCTCCTCCTCGTGATGTGTTCCTGCAACAACCTACATTAGTCCTTTGGGACTAACGCTTTGGGCCATAGATCAGTCCGTTCCTTCTCCTCTCTCTCCAAAAGGGATCCTTAGAGATCAGTGACAATGATGGTGGCCCTTGCCCTGAGTCCTGTCTCCTGGCTAGATCCCCAGTTTCCTCAAACCTTATTCATGGGTAGTAATTTCCACAGCCCAAGCCACTGTGTCATGGTTGGACAGTAATGTGGCAGAGGCCATGGGCTTCTGGATCTGGCCCAGCCCTCTGGGCATAGCTCAGCATTGACTTGGGCAGGAAAGTCAATGTGGAAGAGGAGATCCTTTCCTTAGGAAAGAGAGTGTATGCCAACCACAATCTTTTGCAAGTGTCCCCATGTGTTTTTAATGATACGTGTGTTACTGTGTGTATATGTGTGTGTGAGAGAGAACACCAGCGTGGATAACTTGTAGCTGGCCATGTCTGAGACCATTGTTGACCTCGGCTATGGTCTGGATCAATTCTTGTTGTCTGTCATGTTTTTTCCACTGTGCAGTTGATTTTGCAGATGGCTACCATCTGCCTTAAGGATGTGGGTGTTTCAGACCAACACTCAGCGATTAATATGAGGGAAGAGCAGAAGAAATGAAGCCTACATCCCTAAACAGCTTATTAGTGGCTAACAGGTTGACAGCAATCATTAGTCTTTTAAAAATCAATTTTGCAAGTAAAGTTTTGCACAGGGTCTCCCTATTCATCCCTCACCCTCTTCATGGATGTCTAAGAATCCAGGCCCTTCCCTTCTCCTCCTGGATGTAACTCAGGAGTGTCCATGGCCTGCAGGCACCAGCCAGCCAGCAGCACTGGCAGAAGACAAGTCTGAGGCCCAAGGTGCGGTGCAGATCCTGACTGTGGGCCAGTCAGACCACGCCCAGGACGCAGGGGAGACGGCAGCTGGTGGGGGCACTCAGCCCAGCGGGCAGGATCTCCGTGCCACGATGCAAAGGAAGGGTGAGCCCTGTGGGGGCCCAATGACACCCTTCAAAGCTCAGCCCCAGGTTCTCAGATGCACCTTTCTCTGGGAGCATGGCCTCCCTGTGTTCCAGCCCTCCCTGGCCATGCGGGATAAGGGGCACACTTGGAGACAAATGAGAAACTTATGGGCAGGGGCCCCTGATAAGGCCAAATTGAAGGAAGTGTCAACTGAGGTAACCAACCCATAGCCCAGCCCTGTCTCCCCACTCCTGCCCCACCTTCATCTCCTATGCCCAGGGAGGCTAATTTGGGGGCAGATTTGCTTTCCCTTCTGCTCCTTAGAAAAACTCCTTTCACAAAAAGTACTCCATGTGTCTCCTATGCTAGGGGAGCAAAACCAGGATGCCAGGCAGGGCAGAACCTCCCTGGAAATAAGCTGCCCAGTGTCCCCACCAGGAGCCCTGCCGTAGGAGGACCCTGGTGCATGGTGGCAGAGGAAGAAGCCTAGCAGTGTCACACACATTCTGGGAATCTAATCAAGAATGGCTTCTTGGAGAAAGGGCTACTGAGACAACTCAGGGATAGGGGTGGCACTCTAGGTGGGGGAGGGTAGGGGTAGAACAGCTGAGACAGAGCTCAAGGCAGGCTGGGGGGAAGAAGAGGACTGAGTAAGGAGGTGAGGACTGTTCCCTGGCAGATTCTATGGCCTGTGCCAGTCAGGGCCTCTAGCAGGCCCAGTGTCAGAAACAGAGCTTCCCAGTGCAGGGTCAGCTCAGTGCGGGCCTTAATATGTGGAAGACAGTGCCAGTTTGACTGTTAGGAGGGGCTGATGCAGTGACTGAGCTGAGACTGGGTGGTGGGACCATATCCTGAGGATTATGACCAGCCCCAGCTAATGTGTGTACCCAAGAGATTGTGTGTCTTTGTGTAGGAATATGTAGGAATATATTTGTGCATGTGAAAATGTGTGTGTAAGTGTGGGTCTGTGAATGTTAGTCTCTACGTGTGTTTCAGGGCAGACTTTCCACTCACTCACCCTTTCCTGTTCTCTGCTGGGCCCAGGCATCTCCAGCAGCATGAGCTTTGAAGAGGAAGAAGAGGATGAGGATGAGAACAGCTCCAGCTCCTCCCAGCTAAATAGCAACACTCGCCCCAGCTCTGCTACTAGCAGGAAGTCCACCCGGGTGAGTAAGGAGCTTTTACTGATAGCAGGAGCGAGATGGCAGTGTGCAGAGGCTGCTTGTCCAAATTGGAGGTGGAGAATTTGTGAAGAAATGATGGGGAGCTGGCTCTTCTGGGGCCAGGGCTAGACCTAGACGCCTGTCAAGACAGTGGCTAGAACCTTCTACCCTCCCTCCTAATGTCTTCAGCCAGGCCAGGGGGCTGGGGAGAGCTGGAGTTGGGCAGGATGACCTCTGGGACTGAGGAGAGGGACAGACTAGGAAGACAGCTCCTGACTCTGAGGCCAGGATGTTCAGGCCCACTGTTCAGGGATCCTGCCATATCTTCCACCACTACCACCACATCAGGAGGTAGGTTTGGACCCCAGATCACCAGTTTTGTCTCCTTAGGGTCTCCGGGGCTCAGGCTTCTACTCTCTCCCCATAGGAGGCAGCCTCAGCCCCCAGCCCAACAGCCCCAGAGCAACCATTGGATGTTGAGGTCCAGGATCTCGAGGAGTTTGCACTGAGGCCAGCCCCCCAGGGTATCACCATCAAATGCCGCATCACAAGGGACAAGAAGGGGATGGACCGGGGCATGTACCCCACCTACTTCCTGCACTTGGACCGTGAGGATGGGAAGAAGGTGAAGTTGGTGTGGGCATGCGTTTCTATCTGGGACAGGCTGGAGGTACTGCAGTCTAGAATGTGACTGCAGACCTCAGATCCAACACTTCTCAGTTTCCCCAAGAAACAGGCTCTGTGCCTGGCCGTTGTGTACCTCTGTGTGTGTGCCAGTGCATTTGTGTGTGTGCACACATGTGTTTGGGAGCTGACACCAGGGAGAGTCACTCGTGTGAGTGTGGTGTGTGAGTGGCCCCTGTGATTGTGTGCTGACCAGAGACCAGCTCTGGATTGTGACATTGCTCCACTCTCCAAGGTGTTCCTTCTGGCGGGAAGGAAGAGAAAGAAGAGTAAAACTTCTAATTACCTCATCTCTGTGGACCCAACAGACTTGTCTCGAGGAGGGGACAGCTACATCGGGAAACTGCGGTACCAGGGCTCCCCCAGGAAGCAGGGTGTGGGGAGGAGCACAGGCAGCCTGTTTGTAGAGGGCACCTCGTGTCCCTGAAGTAGATCTAGGCTAGGACTGGATCCTGTACAGGATCCACTCTCTTCACCAGATCCAACCTTAGGCCCAGGTCTTTGCCCAGTCTAGAGCCAGACTTAGAGAAGGGCCCCAACTGTAAGTTACTCCCAGGTAGGTGGGTACAGGTCCACCAGGCATAATGGATCCACCTCCAGGATGTCACTGATAATGCAGGCCACCATGGAAGCGCTGCCTCACTACCTTGGCAGTGCCAAGAGACAGGGCTGAGTAAGCCCTTGAGGAAGAATGGCAGCAATTTTGGGGTTCGGGGGAAGAGGGAGAGGCAGGAAGGCTCTAAGCTAAGTCTTAGCAGGGAGGGGCTGAGGAACAGAGCACCAGCCTTGGGAAACATCACTAGAGGTGAGGTAAGGAGCTAAAGCTGGGAATGAGGCTGGATGGGACAGGTTGTGCTACAGTCTTCACAGGCACTATTATGCTTGCTCTCCATGAAGGGAACATCCTGATTCCTCCAGGGAAACCTCCTTCCTAGTTTACCTCCCTGAATTACCCTCACTGAACTAAAATGCCCTGTGAGTCTTCTCAGAGCAAGTCTGGGCCTTCTGCCCACAAAGTACCTTCAAAGATGTAGATTCAGTGAACAGCGAGCCCCTGGGTTGGCTCCTGGCCTAGCCCAGAATGCTTTGCAGGTGCCTCATAGGGCAAACTATGTTCCCTGCCCTGGGGCATATAGATGGTGCATGGCCCCATATTGATTGTACCTTCCCTTCAGGTCCAACCTGATGGGCACCAAGTTCACCGTTTATGACAATGGAGTCAACCCTCAGAAGGCATCATCTTCTACTCTAGAAAGTGGGACATTGCGTCAGGAGTTGGCAGCTGTGTGCTATGTGAGTACTGGGTTCCTGGGTCTCTGGTCTTCCAAGTTAGGCATGAAACCCAGGACTTGTTGCTTGATCTGGGTCATCCCATCCATCTTGGTGGGTAGATAGGAATGTGTAGAGAGGGCCTGTCTTCTGTGGAATGACCCCTGCCTGGGACAGGGGCTTGGGCCCTCTCCTTCTTCTGTTTTCAGAGCTCATAACACCACTGGCCATCTGCCCAGGGAGTTCTGGGAACCAGGCCTGGGTCTCTGCAGTCCAGCCCGGGAATCTCCTGGCCAGGAGGAAGCAGGAGGCTTAGGTCTTTTTTGTGCATTTCCCAAATCCAGAATGGCAGGTCCTACATGAGTTATGGGCCCTCTGCATAATCATCTTACCAAATGCTCAACCTAAAAGGTAGATCCTATTTTCTTACAGATGACAAAACTGAAGCCTAGAGGTTGAGTCACTTGGTATCATCATGCAGTTCATAACCGAATACAGTGTAATCGAAATATAGGGGCTAACTCTACTTCTTTGAACAGCAATTTCCTCATTTTTAAAATGAAGGATAGTTGCCCCCATCAACCTTGGCCATGGCACTTGGAGGCTTTTGGGACGCCACAGCTATTTTTTTATGTTCTGATGGTGCCACCTACTGGTCAATTTGGGGGAGGTAGCCTGAATCTTGTCTTTTAAGTACTTACTGAGCCCAATTATTTTCCAGGAGTAATTTGGGGAACTAAGAATGGAGTGAACAGACATAAATTTATACCTTTATGGGACTTAAAACTTGTCTAGTAGAATAGACAAGCTATAAAATAGCTATAAAGGGTGGTCTGAGTTCATGTTTAAATTTCACACAAACTTCATGTCCACCCTGTATAAGTGAAATAAATATGTTCTTGATAAATGCCAAGAAGAAAAAGTAGGGAAGGTGAGATATGAAATATCACAGTGTACATGAGACTATAGGAAAGATGTCAGAGAGGGCCTCACTGAGGTAGCTCTTGAGTTAAGTCCAGAAAGAAGTTAAAGCCAGCCATGGACATGTCTGGGGGACACAGCAAGCCTGGCATGAAGGAGGAATGAGTGAATGTATGAGAGTACAGGGGAGGAGAGTGAGACGATGGGGTCATATTATGTGAGGACTGGCAGGGACAGTCGCATGTCTACCTTTCACCCTGAGCAAGCTGGGGGGCCGTGGGGGTTTTGAGCAGGGGGAGGACAATCTGATTTAGTTTTAGCATTAGTTTTGAGCAGGGGGAAGACCACCTGCTGCTGTTGAGGACAGATGATGGAAGGGGGGTAAGGGGACAAAGGACAGAAACAAGGAGTCAGTCCAGTTAAAGGCTGTTATAGTGTTCCCAGCGAGAGAGTGGTGGAAGTGCTGGAATTCTAGGCATAATTAAAAGGTAGAGTTGACAGAAATTGCTGATGGATGAGAAGCAGGGTATAAAAGAGAAGAGTCAAGTATGGCTCCAAGTAGTTTGCTCAAACAAATGAAAGAACTGAGTTGCTGTTAACAGAAGCAAGGAAAACTGTAAGAAGAACTAGTTCGGCAAAGTAGATATTCCAGAGCTCAATTCTGGACACATTAAATTTAGAGATGCCTATTAGACTTCCAAGTTGAGATGGTGAGACCAGTTCTTCCTAGGTACTCCCTTCCCTCGTCTCTCCTGTAGATAAGTGGACTCCTCAGCTGTGCAGTGTTGAGTTCTCTCTCTGTTTCTCAGGAGACAAATGTCTTAGGCTTCAAAGGGCCTCGGAAGATGAGTGTGATTGTCCCAGGCATGAACATGGTTCACGAGAGAGTGTCTATCCGCCCCCGCAACGTGAGTCTTTGTTTCATCCCTTCCCCTTCCCCATCATTGTAGCCTGTGTGAGCGCCTAAAGCCAGGACTGCAGCTGGTGTGTTTATATGGAGATCTAGGGAAATCTAAGGACCCCCATTCCTGGGACATATGTTCTTTGGGGTGGTCATGGTGGTAAGGCCTGGACCAGGCTCAGTGAGGCTGCCCTCCTAGGAGCATGAGACACTGCTAGCACGCTGGCAGAATAAGAACACCGAGAGTATCATCGAGCTGCAAAACAAGACACCTGTATGGAATGACGACACCCAGTCCTACGTACTCAACTTCCATGGGCGCGTCACACAAGCCTCTGTGAAGAACTTCCAAATCATCCATGGCAATGACCGTGAGTGCTTCTTACCCTACTTATTACTGTCCACCTGATATCTGGGACCCTTAGCTTAGAGTTCAGCTCACCTAGCCCTGCCTACGGTGTGTAGAGTTTAGGGACATGAGCTGTATGGCTTAGATTAGTTGTAAAGAACTTTCTAAACATAATGACTGGGAGGCCCTGGAAGAACCTTGTTTGGAGCCCTGGTTCTAGATTCTGTAAACTCAGCAGAGTCTCAGGATTGGGAATAGCCTTTAAATGGACTTCTCCTCCTCTTCTCTGTCTCCTGATATTTGTACGCATCTCACTTTCTCCTTTGCTGCCTCTCTCCTGCCACTTTTCCCAACTGACCTTTGTTTTACCTCCTTGGGGATTCCCTTGGCATCTATGCTTATTGCTTTTTCTTCCCTCTTGTGGTCTGGCTGTCTGTCTGTCCTTCCCTATGTCGACCATTCCCACTCTGTCCTTCTGTTTCCTTCTCCGTCCATGCCTGTGCCTGGTCCCAGCGGATTACATCGTGATGCAGTTTGGCCGGGTAGCAGAGGATGTATTCACCATGGATTACAACTACCCGCTGTGTGCGCTGCAGGCCTTTGCCATTGCCCTATCCAGCTTTGACAGCAAGCTGGCCTGTGAGTAAAGGCCTCCTCGTGCCCTTTGGGGTTGCCCGGCCTGGAGCGGAGCTTGCCTGCCTGCCTGCCTGTCTGCGGAGACAGCCCTGCCTACCCTCTGTACATAGGCCTTCTGCCAGATGAAGCTGTGGCACTCAGTGGGCTCCTTGGTCCAGCCAGCCAGGAACTGGCTCCTCTGTCTCTGCTGCTGAGGCAGGGGAATAGCAGAGAGTGGGTGGGTGGGTATGAAGGGACAAAAGTAATTCTGTCTGTACCCCAAGATGAAACTGCCCACCCTGCTCTTGGGTTAGTATTGTGCTAGAGTTATGTTTGCCAAGCTGAGCAACCTCTTCAGCTGGGAAGGCTGAGAGAGGTATGGGTAGAAAGGAAGCACAATACAGGGCTGCTGGGGCCCAGGAGTCAGATGACAACAGGCACCACAACAGGTAGGGGCACAGTGTGTATGTAGGACATACTAACTTTACATGGCAAAAGGGTTGGTGGCTGAGTCTGACCCGTAACAGCTGCAGAAAGCCCTCTAACTTCAAAAGGCCACCACCAGGCTTAAAATAAGTTAGGAGGATGGTAGGGACAGGTGAGTGGCAGGACCTTGCCAGATTGTGGGGCCTGGCTATCTGTGGCTGTGGGAATCAGCTAGAGCCTATTGTTCTAGCTCATTTGATTTCTCCGTGCTTGCAGAAGCAGCGGGAACCTAGCTCTCAAGGCCAAATGTCTTAGCATGAGGCCTGCAGGATACAGTATCAGCACAAAGAAGGTGCATGAACAGGCTCCCTGGATTGGGGTTGTCTTGGCAGCCCTGTCAACTGCCCCAGGAGCTCTCTGCTGAGCAGCCCCAGCACAACCCCTAGAAAACGTAGATGGGGTCCAGTTCACCAGCCCAAATGCACATAGCTAGGCGTGCCTAGGGTTCTTGCAGGCAAAGCAAACCATGGTATGCTCCAGAACAATCTCCTCTCTCTCTGGAGAGACCCACTTCCCACTGCTGTCAGCCAAACTGTGGTTGGTTAGGGCTTCTATGTGTGATTCTTCTTGGGAGGGAATATTTTAGAACCACAAGAGATTAGAGAGAGGTGGTAGGACCCTTAGGGATCAATTAGTACAACCATGTCACTTTAGGTCAATCATACCAGAAAATGGGATTTTCCCTGGATCACCTCACTGGTTAATGGCAGAGTTCAGAATATCAAATTCCCTGATTTCTTTGTTCCCACTGTCCCCTGAGACACTAGTATCTCTGGCTCTCTAGCCTTGTGCATGCCCTCCCCACTTCCTCTGATTCTGGATCTTAGAGACTTAGAAATGTCAGAGTTGACGTATAAGACTGAAACCATTCCAGAAGGAAATCAGGCAGTTCCCTGTTGAAAGTTGTCTGGCTTTTTGCATGTCCATCTGAACAGGATTGGCCATGCCTGGCCCCTCCGCAAGGGCTGCTCCACCTTGAGCAGGTGTCAGCAAGGCTGCTGCACATTTCTCTGTCTGGGTGTGACGGCACAAGTGTGAATGTTCCGGGGCTGGGCCTGATTGCTCCTTCTACTGCCACTGCTACTTCTACGTGGATGGCACCGTCTTCCCTTCGGGCTTGGGAACTCTAAGCCCAAGCTCCTGCCCATTTATCATTTACCCTGGCAGAGGCTTCTTATCCAGACAGAGCTAAAATCAGTGGAAAGCAAGCAGGGTTGCTTTAGAGTAGATACGCTTGGAAAGGCTAAGTAGAAATTAATTTTTTGAAAAAATAAAGGTCATACTTTAAACATGTTAGTGAAGCTCTACAGGTGAAGGAGTTTGACTTAAATGGAAGTAGTGTGCTCTCATTTCTTTGCAATCAAAATTTTCCTATGTTGAATGCTTAAAGCAAGGCATACCTGTTCTATAGCAGGATTGCCCACGCTTCAGCCATACATGTGGGAGAGGCCCCTCCAAAAATTAGCTTTTGTTAATATGGTCAAGTTCTAGAGGGCACTGGAATTTCCTTTGCCAGGACTAGTGAAATACTGTGGTGCCACCCTTATTTCTATAGTTCCAGTTTGGCCCCTTCTTCCCTGACATTAAGGAGAAGAGAACGGCTTAGTGACATTAGAGATGATAGAAACTAGGTGATCTCTAAAGTTTGGTCAGGCTAATTCTCTGGATGTATTAATATGATTTGAAGGTAGAACAAGCTTATTCTGGATTCTAGTGTGTGTGGGTGGTAAGGGGCTGCTGGTAGCAGAATAGAAAAATCAGAAGCACAATGGAAAAACTCCTGGCTTCTGCTTTCTCCTTGAGGAGAAAGGCACTGGCTGGATACTTTGGTAGGACCAGGAAATGTGGGCCCAGCTTTCTAGCCTGGGTATGGAGAAGGGTAATCTCAGCAACAAAAACCTCTGCTGGGTATTGAGTGACAAGCAAAAGCAGTTTAATTACCTGTTTGCAACCCAGCTTTACGAGGTCTGCTCTTAAGACTCCACTCCAAGTGATGCTGGTTTTCCATGACCCCTGGCCTTGGTCTCAAGAACTCATAAAGCTGCCAAGGCTCCTGGAGACCACCTGGGTGAGCCTCTCCCATAGTAAGAGTTATTTCCCTTTGCACACTCTACCCCAGATGGTCCTTGAATGAGCAGATGTATTGAATATGTAATGAACAGTCCCTGAAGGTGTTGGGTAGCTGGGGTCTTAGGCAGCTTTTCTGTAACTGCTCCTGGCTCTGTGACTTCTCCTGGAGCCACACCCCAAACTCTATACCTTCTCTTGCAGAGCAGAGAAGTTCAATTCCCCTACTCCAAGTCTAGCTTTTCTTTCCTTCCGGCTTCAAGGTGCTCTGTGTCTATCTGTGTCTGCGTGTCTATGTGTATTTGGGGAAAAGGGCAATCAGCAAATAATCAACTGAGGTTTATTATCACATTTCTAAGGATGAACAGGAAAAGAATAAGCATGTAGTCATGATCACTTGTGGATTTTGTCTGTCCGTTTCATGCTTTTGGAACAGAAGCATACCTGGGAAATTACCAGCTCTTTCTCCCAGGGTTCTGAGCAAGAGGATAATACCATCCAAGAAAGTTAAGTTTTTACTTCCCACTCTGCATTCCCTGAAGAAACTGGTATGTTGCATGTATGTTTTTGGATGAATTTGAACATAATCTAGTGAATGTGCCTTAAAAATCACGACACTAGTTCAGAGGACATGTGAGGTCCAGACCCATGATGAGGATGGGTGTTAGAAGCCAGGGAGTGCGATAATCACAGGGTAGGAGAAGTTTCAGAGGTTGCCTCCAGTAACAAGTAGAACACAACTGCAGAAGTAGGAGTTTTTCTTCATTCTGAGAGTAGCAGGGCGCTTCTCTCTAAATAAACCTAGCATTTATTTAGAGGTTGCTCTAAATTTAACAAGCAAGAGAGGTGATTTCAAAGGAAAAGGTCCAGGCTTTGTTCAGAATGGAGTCTACAGTGAGGGGAGATGCCAGGAAAGCTGTGTCCATGGCTCTGTTATGCAAGCACAAATTCTGTCTCCAGATGGGTCTCCAGGTGTTCCCTCACTGCTGTAACACTGGCCTTCCCTTCTCTCTAATCCCTGTGTGACCTTAGGATGTCAGGTGGCCCCCAGAGCACATGTTTTCCAGATAGCTGAGTGATTTGGCTTTCATGCAGTGCCTTGCACTGTGACTGAGGCCTGACTGTTCTTTAGTTAGGACCCAGAATTGGGACTGTACACTGCCCTGGGCCCTGGCTTGTAAGCCTATAGCAGCCCCTAGGAACAGGCCAAGGGATGGGCTCTTGTTTGAGTTTATAGCTGCCTGTCCTTACATGCCTCTAGTTTGCAATTTTCTGTCATCTCAGCATATAGGGGGAAGGGCAGGAGTATTGGAACCAATTTGGTTTTTAAATTTTCCAACCAAATGAAGAAGCAAGTTAGTCTTACAGAAAGCACCACTGTGCTTTATAGCTATGTGATGTTGAGCAAACTACGTTAACATCTCCAGGTCCATTTCCTTAACTGCAAGATGCAGATGTTGACCTGTCAAAGCTTGCTGTAGGATTCAGGGTGAATGAAAGGTACTCCTTGCTTTCATCACTACCTTTTCTAGCTCATCACTGTGCCTTTTTTCTTTCTTAAGAAAGACATCACAACCCTCTCCTCCTCTGTGCTCTTGTCCCTCCCTCCCATATCAAAGTCCAGGCATAGCTCGAGTTGAGGCTGAGATACAGTGTTTCCTAGAGGGCAACTTAGAATCAATTAGAAAGGGTAGCCCAACTCTGGTCTCTTTAATCCTGCATTTGGTGACAAAGGGGACTTAGTCAGGATGGGTGACGTTTCTCTTGCTGGGAATACACAATTAGCCACTTTTCATAATGCCTAGAAAATGTATGTCTATTTGCACAAGATTGTCTTTTCCTATTTTGGAGTGGTTATTTTATTTTTGTTCAACATTATCTGGAGTTTTAGATAAATTTGCAAAACTGTGCTTTTATTAAGTGACTTTTTGAATAAACTCTTTGGTATTCTGAAGCAAATGTATTTATTTATTGGTATGTGCAATGACAAACGGTATTTTCCCATGTTGACATTATGTATGTTGTAGAATTTTAGTGTTTGTCTAAGTACAGACATATATCAACAAATTAAACTTGAATTGTTTCAACATTTCTGTATACTTTTTTCATAAAATAAGAAAGACATGTCTCTTTTTCCAAAGGTCTTTTTCTACACCATTCATTCAGTGTTTCCTAGAAGCCTGGGCTGCGTGGTAGTAACAAAGAGATCATAGTTTGAACTATGTACTTGTACAAATATTTGTACTCTGGCCAACCCATTCAAATTTAAAGATTATCAGAGTCACACTGAGAGGCAAGGAAGGGCTGGGAAAATGGTGAGGTTAAAAGGTAGCTAACAGGGTCTGCTGTGCTTATAGGAATGGGCTGGTGGTTCTGAGTTATCCCATATGGGCCTGGCCTTTAGGAACACGATGGGGCTGTAGAGCTAAAAAAAAAAAAAAAAAAAAAAAGGTAGAAAAGACTCAATTGGCAGATATAGCACAAAGACCCACCCACTTGATTCCTCTGGCCGTGCTCAGAGCCTAATCAATTTAAGTAGGACTTGAACATGCTTGAGAATCTTTTCAGCTTGTGGCAGATTTACAGCCGAGAGGGAGAAAGGATACAGTGGTAGCTGGAAGCAGACATGAAAGCTAATGGTCCTATCCAGAGGGAAGAGGTTACAACTTCATGAAGTCACCAAGAGACTGCAAAATGGCTCTTCAGCCATTCTTGGCAGTGTGACAGCCACTAGCACAGGGGTTGACAACAAAGTGCTACTGATGATGCTGTCATCAAGCACATGTCCTACGCTTCACCCTGGGATTCACGCTTTATAAATACGGAATGACCTATTTTCTTTGTATTAAAAAATGGGAAAGAAAAGAAAATGGAGGACAAGTATATTGTAGAAACATTAATGGTTATGGTAATTAGGAGGATTTGTCATTTATTCTTCCAGATTTAGAATTCTGTGACCCAGAGCATTTCTTACCTGAACCATGGCCTATCTCTTATGGCCTGTGCAGGAAATAGCATACATACACAGGATATTCTAAAAAGGAAAGAGGGTTTTGTTTGTTTAGTCATCAGCCTGAAGAAAAATCTTAAATGGCCATAGACAGGGTAACCATAATGTCTAGGATAATCTTGGTTTGCACCTATTATCTTAGCATAATCATTATTAAATCTCCCTTTTTCCAAAGTGTTCAGGTTTGGACCATAAGTTATTTAATCACCCAAGCCATAGAGGTGTAGAGAGTGTGGTTCTCACAGGCTACTATTTCTACAGGCCAAATATATCTCTGCTCCTCAACACACCTCCCTGGACCTACCTTCTGGAAGTTACATATCCCTTGTCATGCAGCTAAAATGAGGTACTTTGTGTTCCTTTGTGACCAGGAAGGAGGATCTCCTGGCTGGATCATCCACCTAATTTACCAAGCATGGTCCCAGAAGAAGAGCTTGTTTCCTAAGCTAACTGTCCATATGTCCTCTGCCACAGTGCCCAAAGACCAAGGGGGACTGATCAAGTTCACAGCCCCCTAGTTCTGAGAAATGAAGAACGTGAGGAAAGAGCAGGCATAGCAACAAAAACCAGTTTATGATTTTGGTCACCCTGGGTTGTATATACATACATAATGTCATCCCTAAAAGATAAATGATTTTGGAAAGGACTGTCTAAATCCTAAATGATTGAAAGGTATATCAAAATTTCTCATACAGCTATATTCCTAATATACAGTCCAACCAAGGACCAGGGCAGAAGAGCCATCATGAAGGGCTTAGTACTTCTGGCACGAACTATTTTCATAACTCAATTTTTCCCAAAGACTTAACATTCAAAATAAAGAGCTAATTACATAACACTTTACATACCATCCTCATCAAAATATAAGAACATCTGTATACTTTCACAACCTACTGCTTTTTCCATTACCATTTTTTTTGTTTATTTTTTTTGAGACAAAGTCCCAAGCTGTCACCCTGGGTAGAATGCTGTGACATCACAGCTAATAGCAACCTCAAACTTTTGGGCTTAAGCAATTCTCTTGCCTCAACCTCCTAAGTATCTGCAACTACAGGCGCCTGCCACAACACCCAACTATTTTTTTGTTGCAGTTGTCATTGTTGTTTAACTGGCCCAGGCTGGGTTTGAGCCCGCCAACCTTGGTTTATATGGCTGGTGCCGTAACCACTGTGCTATAGGGACCAAGCTCCATCACCATTCTTCCTGCCAAAAATGCCCTTTTTCTTCCTTGTCCACCTGGAGAAGTTCTTAGCACCCCTCATGGCCCACCTTCTCTTGGAAGTACTCTGGCAAAAATAATTTTTCTTTCCTTCAGGCTCCTGGGTCCATATCTCAATTACAGGATAGACCCTAGTTTCATAAAAGTAGCACTTGAGTGCTTATCACATATGAGCTAGAACCTACTCCGTTTCACATATCCTTATTTAATCCTTACAACAACCTGTGAGACCTGAACTTTGGTTACCCATATTTTATAAGTGGTTGAGGAAGCCAAGGCTCAGACCAGTTAAGGAACTGACCCAAGATCCTAAAGCTAGAATACACTGGAACAGGGCATGATCCACATTTCTCTGCCAGCAGAATTCACGATCCTCAGCCCTCTTCATAGTTCATTTATCTCTCAGGCTCCCATGTCAAATTGAGTTTTGTAAGTGTAGAAATTGAGATTTGTGTTCCTAGCACCTAGCATATTGTAGCTGTCTGCTAAATGAACAAGCAAACAAATAAGCTAGATGGAAACAGAAGTACTTATCTCTAATAATGGTACTGTATCCTAAGGCAAAAAAAGAAATTTAAGCCAGGGACCCAGGGCTTTCCTTAAAAATCAATCCCTCATTGTAAATGAAAGGAAATAACACAGAAAACAACCTATGGAAACAATAAAAAGCACCTATATTATTATTTACCTTTAGTGTATATTATATCTAGATTGTCTTCAGTACATTTTAAACTGCATTCTTTACAATGTAAATCAAAATATTCTATAAAGAGATAATTTACTTTCTATAAACTCAATCTTCAGCAACTTTTCTCTGTAGTTCACTTAAGAAGTGTCTGGTAGTAGCTAAAAGATTATCTCACTATGATCTGAACAGCAGATTTTAACTATTTTCCTGGCATCTTACTCATGGCACACACAACAGAACTTAACAGCCCTATCTACCTTTAACATGATTTCTTAATTTTTCAGTTTTTCATATTTCATGACAGAGAATGTCCTTAAAAATGTGCTCTCTTCAAACACTCAGGTCTTAGGTGTAAACTCTGAATTCACACATCCTTCAGGTTAGAATTATGAATACCATTTTGTCTTAAGAAGATGCATGGCAGATGACAATTTTGAAGAATAGGCCCATAGTTTGGTCAAAATCCTCCTAGTCCTAATCTATTTGCTACTTTCTCAAGCTCTCTCAAAGGATCCAAATATCTGAATATAGAAAGTATGGTCTTTTCTCCTGGCATTGACATATTGGTTCTTTCCTGTTATACAGCAGTTCAGTTATTACTTCTGTTTCAATTCATACGGTTTTGACAACAAATTTCCCAACGGGCACAACATTCAGAAACAGCTTCTAGGCAAGGACTGTCCATAAGTATATAGATTATTACCCCTACTGCTGGCTCCCTGGCCCTCTGGGCCCTTTGAGGCAAGACAACCTTGGGCACGCCTTCCTCTAGTTTTAATAGCTTCAAATCTTGGCTTTGCAGGGCAGGGACTAAAGGCTGTATCTAAAGCTCCCTCTGACCACTAAAGACAGAGATGCAAAGGTACTTC
Source organism: Loris lydekkerianus (assembly GCA_963574355.1). Taxonomy (NCBI): domain Eukaryota; kingdom Metazoa; phylum Chordata; class Mammalia; order Primates; family Lorisidae; genus Loris; species Loris lydekkerianus. The sequence goes on from CAUYPK010012995.1 coordinate 63,812, forward strand.
TGGGTTTAGCAGTTCTGTTAAGCAGAACAAGGTAAAGAAAGTTAGAGATCTAGGCAATATCAGAGCCAAACAGCCCCCATACAGGCCTCTGGACTCTGGAGAAAGAGGATGTCTGAGACAGCCATCAGTGCTCCTAGGAAGACCCTCAATGCAAGAATGAATCTCTAGCTCAGCAACAGTCTTACCCTGCACTGGGCCCATCATCCCCACAAATAAAATGTCCTCTTCTCCCAAGGGGAATCACTAACCTGCTTAAAGCCCAAAGAATAAGGCATCTTGACAACTGAAATCTTCACTCTTGCAATCTTAAGTCCTCATCTCTGCAAGCTCAGTTTGTTCACAGGTAAACCATCTGTCCACCTAGCAGGAAAAGTTGGACCTTTGCCCCAACAGTCCCATCTGACATTACTACAGACCAAATATAATTAGTCAATGGATCAACTTCTCTGATGGGGGAAAAGTAGGAAGAGAAAGAGCGAAGCTGTCATGTGATGACACTAATGTCCATGTTTTACGCAGTGACCGGGGTGTGAGTACCAGGAACGACACACGATATCCATAGTAGTGGCCTGATAGCTATGACATCAGAACACAGAGAAGTATAGGGTACAGGGCCAAGGAAGAAATCCGAGGAGAGAAAGGTCACCATGAGGACTAGAGTAAGGGATACTTCCCCAGACTCACTGTTTTCACTCTAAACCTTGGGGGTTACGCTTTCTCAACATGCTACCTGTAAATAGTTTATTAGCGTTGATACCTAGCCTTTCCTCTCTAAAGTCTTGGGACCACTCTTCTTTGGTGGTTTCCTCTTGCTCATGGTAGCTATCTGCATTAAATCCAGCATTCTCTGCCAAGACAGCAGGATCCTCTTCTTCATGAAAACAGCAGGAATGTGTTTCTCGGTTAGAGTCACCTGAGGTAACAGAATTTTCTTCCTGGATTCTGGGGTCAGTGGGCAGACTTCCCCAACCCAAATGGCCTGATTCTTCCTCTTCTCTCACTCCCATTCTTTCAGCTATTTCTTCAGCAGAAGGCTCTTTTGGGTCAGGATAATCCACCAGGATTGTTTCTTGCCTATGCTTGATACAGTCTGAAAGGTCATAAATTGGATAAGTTTCTTCAGGGTAACCTAGAGAGAAAAGCAGCACAATCTTACAAAGAATGTCTCTTCAAAAAAAGAGTGTCAGTCTCAAAGAGGATTCTCAGGCAGCAGCCATCTTATCCTACCAAATCCATTCAAGAAATCTCTAAGACAATTCCAGTAGTTTAAAGTTTCATTTGAGCAAATTCTTAGCAATCTGGCTGACAATCCCAGTGCTCTTTGAAATATAAACCAATTGAGATAAAATCCTTTCTTAAGTGTAGGGTGCTTGGGCAGAGTAAATCTCATGCCCTGTGCTTCTGCAGTACTGATGGAGATTAAACAAACAACACAACCCTTTAGTTTTAAAAATTGCACCAAATATCAGGCGGAGAGAGCACAGCTCAAGGCTAATGTTTATATTATTTCTATTTGGAACCATTTCCAAATGCTAAGCTCTTTGAAAAATACACTATGCAGCTTTATTTTTATTGAAACAATTGAAATGGCTTGGAAGTGTCAGAAATAGGAAGTGCTTTAGCAAGACATGCCCAAGATCCCAAAGGACAAGCACTGCATTTTCAGAAGACAGAAGAGCCATTGTTGGTTTCTTCATCTTCACAAAATGGAACAACAAACTGGTAAACAAAATGAGTAACACTGGTACTGAATCCAAGCTATGATAATGAGAAAAGAGAAAATGTTGCCAAATTAAGGAATGAAATGAAATAAATCTGTGTCAGTCAAGTGAGCCTGAGCAGCAGATGGGCCATGCTGAGATCACATGCCAGCACTGGCAACAGTGGCCATGCTCACAACACAATGCAAAAAGCTGGAAGATTCAGAACCATTTGCAGATTATGATAATTGGCAAATTCAACCCTAACATAAACTACTTTTTGCCTACAAACTGTGAAAAATAGAGTTCCTTTTTTGGTGCAGTGTAAGGTGTACAGAGATATTTCTACATTTACTGTTTTTTCCTGACTATAAAAGTCATATAGGCTTATTTGTAGAAAATTTGAAAAAATACAGACAGGTTTAAAAAAGAAAATACATGCCACCCACAATCCCACCACTGGTGATAATAATTTGCTGTATTTACTTTTAGGCTTTTTACCATACATAAACATGTATTTTCCCCCTTTTTAATAAATAAAGGAGAACCATACTATCCTAAAATGTTGTACCCTCATTTTTCTTTTTCAACATATCGTGAGCATTTTTCCATGTTATTAAGCATTTGAAAGTTGGCTGCAAAATATTATATCTCACCATACAGCTACACAATTGACATGATTTACCATTCCTCTTCTGTAAGACAGATTCTTTCCAATTCTCCTCCCCTATTATAAGTATTGTAGCAGTTATATTATCTGAGTGTAAATCCACATCCACTTCCTTAATTTTTTAAGATAGAATTCTATAATATGAAAACTAGACCAAAAGGAATTGACATTTTAAAAGCCCTTTTTATACTCTGCCAAATTACTTTCCAGAAGAGTGGTATAAATTTTCAGTCCTACCAGTGATGTGAAAACAGTCCATCTTATAACATCCTCACCAGCTCTGACAATAGTATATTAAGAATCTTGCCAATGCAGTTTTTATTCTGAGGCTTAACTTGCTGTGGATGGAATGCTAAGCTACCCAAGGGACTCATAGGCTACTTGGTCAAGGACAGGTACTGGGGATGCTGCGTGCGTGTTAGATGCTGACCACTGAATACTTAAGAGAAGTCCATTTGCTGGCATACCCCTATCTTCTCCTCACACCAGCAACAAAGCTTACCTTTGGATTTTCATTGATTATCTGCTTTAGTTTAAGAGGAAAGGCCACAAAGACTCAGGTTCCAGGCCAACTTCAGCCCCAGGTACCAGATCCACCCTGAAAACCTTCATCATCATACCTGTACCTGCCCTAGCCTTGAGACTAGCCCTGCAGATAGATTCCAGGTTGCCACTTGAGTGCAAGGTCAACAACTGTGGCCCCAGGCTCTAGGCCTACCCCAGCACCAGGTAGGTATTCCTAGTAGCTTAAGGTACCAGGCTGAGGTACCTTTAGGTACCAGGTACCACCCATGGACATGGGCCTGCTCAGTATCAGGTTGGTCCTGTAGACCCTAATGTTGGGCTAGTCCAAACAACTCCAGGCTCCAGGACTACCCCTGTGAACCTGGGTCCAGGTTGGGCCCCATGGCCCCAGGACCCAAATCAGGTCTCATGGACACTGCATCCAGGCACACCCATGCAGACTCAGGCATCAGGACTGCCTTAGCCCCAAGCAAGTCCCTATGGACTCAGGCTCCAGGCCTGTCCCAGTGTAGCCAGCCACCATGACCATCCTAATGCCTATTTGGCTTCTGCAGACTCAAGCTCAAGGTTTACTCTAACTCCAAGTCAGCCCTGAATACCTACACTTCAGACCAGCCCCTCCCTCAAGATATAGGCCCCAGGCCTAATCCCATGTACATGGATTGATGTTCCAGGACTACCCTCAATTATGCAATCAATAGGTCCACCCCACTGGATACAGGCTTTAGGCCTAACACAATGGACTTAGCACCAGGCCAGCCAGCCTGAACACTTCAATAACAAGACTTCCTGCAGATCATGCCAACTCTAGAACGGGCTGACTGGTGAACAGTATTTCCAGATAAAGCCATCTACAAAGACTGTTATAAATTCTTGCTTCTTCAAATGTGCAGATACCAATGCACAACCAAGAAAAATCAAGGAAGCATAACACAAATGAACAAAAATCACCACAAAAAGACCCTAATGAAATAGAGATACATGAACTGCCTCACGAAGAATTCAAAATAATAATTTTCAAGTTCAGTGAATATAAAGGAAATACAGAGAAATAGGCTTGGTGCCTATAGCTCAGTGGCTAGAGTGCCAGCCACATACACTGGGGCTGGTGGGTGCAAATCCAGTCTGGGCCTGCCAAACAACAATGGCAACTACAACCAAAAAACAGTGGGCATTATGGCGGGCGCCTTAGTCCCAGCTACATGGGAGACTGAGGCAAGAGAATTGCTTAAGCCCAAGAGTTGGAGAGCTGTGACGCCACGCATTCTACTGAGGGCGACATAAGGAGACTGTCTAAAAAAAAAAAAAAAAAAAAAAAAAAGAAAACACAATGAAAAGAAAGGAAAATACAGAGAAATAATTCACTGAAATCAGTAAAACAATACACAAACAAAATGAGAAATTCAACAGAGGCTGAAGTATGTATATAAAAATATCTAGTGCTAAAAACATAATCAATGAAATTTTAAAAATGCAATAGAGAGTATTAATAGCAGAAATGATCAAGCAGAAGAATGAACTATGAGCTCAATGAGAGATTATTTGAAAATATACAGTCAGGTAAGAAAAAGAAAAAAGAAAGGAAAGGAATAAAGAAATATTGCAGGATTAATGGGACAGCATCAAAAGAACAAATGTTTGAGGTATAAGAGTTCAAGAAGGAGATGAGAGAGACAACAGGGTAGAAAGTTCAAAGAAAGAATACTTTCCAATTCTAGGTTAAGATACACATAACCAGGTATAAGAACATCAAAAGTCTTCAATCAGACTTGACCTGAGTAAAACTACATCAAAACATACTATCAAATTGTCAAAAGTGAAAGAGGATTCTTGGCTAGTTGTGGTGGGTCACACCTGTACTCCTAGCACTTTGGGAGGCAGAACTGAAGAATTTGAGACCAGCCTGAGCAAGAGAAAGACCCCATCTGTATTAAAAATAGAAAAATTAGCCAGGCATTGTGGTGGGCCCTTGTAGTCCCAGCTACTCAGGAAGCTGAGATAGGAGGATCACTTGAACCCAGGAATTTGAGGTTGCTATGAGCTAGGCTGATGCCACTGCACTCTAGCCTAGGCAACGGAGTGATACTACCTAAAAAAAAAAAAAAAAAAAAAAAAGTCAACTTGTTATTAGCTTAAAATAGCCTGTTACAACTGTAAAATGTGTTATGTAAGCCAAATGGTAACCACAATGCAGAAACCTATAGTAGATTACATAAATGGTAACAAGTAAGGAATCAAAGCATATTATTAGAGAAAAAACATTTAATCACAAAGGAAGACAGCAAGAGAGGAAGAAAGGAACACAGGCTCTATAAAACAACAACAAAAAAATTAATAAAATGGTAGTAGTGAGTACCTACTTATTAATAATTACCTGGGAATATAAAAGGATTAAATTCTCCAATTAAAAGACAGAGTGGCCGAATAAATAAAAAATTAAGAACCAACTATATGCTACCTATAAGACACTGTACCTTTAAGGATATACAAAGGTTGAAAGTGGAAGGAAGGAAAAAGATATTTCATGAAGAATATAAAAACCAAAACAAAATAATGATAGCTACAATTAAATAAAATAGACTTTAAGTATAGAACTGTAAAACAAGACAAAAAAGGTCATTACATAATGATAAAGGAATCAATTAATCAAGAAGACATAACAATTGTAAATCTATATATGCCCCAAATATCAGAGCACCTAAATACATAAAGTAAGTATTAGTAGATATCAAGGGAGTGACAGACTACAACACAATAATAGTAGGGGACTTCAATACCCCACTTTCAACAATGGACAGTTCATAAAACAGAAAATCAATAAAGAAACACTGAACTTGAACTTCACTTTAGAACAAAGGTACCTAACAGAGATATATAGAAGATTCCATCCAACATCAGCAGAATACATGTTCTTATCAAATGAACATACATAGAATGTATTTCCTGGAAGATCATATAGGTCATAAAACAAGTCTTCCAAATTTAAGAAGACTGCAATCATATCAAATATCTTTTTTGACCACAATGGTATAAAACTGGAAATTAGTAATAGGAAGAAGTTCAGAAAATTCACAAATATGTGGAAATTAAACATTTTCCAAACAATCAATGAGTCAAAGAAGAAATTTAAAGGGAAATTAAAACATCTTAGGATACAATGTTTTTAAATGAATATATATACACAATACACAAAAATGTATTTTTTTTTGGATGTAGCCAAAGCAGTTCTAAGGGAAAAGTTTATAGTAATAAATGCCTACATCAAAAAAGAAGAAATATTGCAAATAACCTAATGTTACACAACAAAGAACTAGAAAAAGAACAAACTAAGCCTCAAGTTAGTATAAGAGAGGAAATAATAAAGGTTGGAACAGAAATAAACAGAGACTAGAAAAACAATGGAAAAGATCAATGAAACTAACAGCTTTTTTTTTTTTTTTTTTTTTTGGAAGATATAAAATTGACTTTGGCTACTAGACTAAGAAAAAATAAGAGAAGACTCAAATATATTTGGAAATGAAATCAAAGAGGAAACATTACAACTGATAGCACAGAAATACAAAGGATTATCTGAGACTATTATGAACAGTGCGTGCCAATAAATTGGATAACCCAGAAAAAATGAATAAATTATTAGACACATACAACTCAGCAAGATTTAATCACAAATAAATGGAAAATCTGAACATACTAATAATGACTAAGGAGACTCAGTAACAAAGTCTCCCATCAAAAAGTCCAAAACTTGATGGCTTCATGGTTGAATTCTACCAAATATTGAAAGAAGAACTAATACCATACCAATCCTCAAACTCGAAAAATTGAAAATGAGGGGAAACTTCCAAACTCAATTTACAAAGCCAGCATTACACTGATACCAAAGATAATGACACAAGAAAAGAAATTATAGGCCAATATCCCTGATAATACAGATGCAAAAATCCTCAACAAGCTACCACCAAATTATATTCAACAGTGCATTAAAAGGATCATTCATTCATCTCTTGGATACAAAGGCAAACCAACATATGCAAATCATAAATATGACAGACTACATTAACAGAATCAAAGATAAAAGCCATAGATCACCTCACTATACGCAGAAAAGGCACTTGATAAAATTTAATACCTTTTCATGATAAAAACTCTGTTGTTTTTATCATGTTAAGGAACATGCCTCAACAAAATAAAAGCCATGTATAAGCCTTAGCTAATATACTAATTAACAATGAAAAGATGAAAGCTTTTCTTCTAAGATCAGGAACAAGACAAGGATGCTCACTCTTGCCACTTCTATTTGACATGTATGAAAGTCCTAGTCAGGATGATTAGGCATGAAAAAGAAATAAAAAGCATCCTAATAGGAAAGGAAGAAGTGAAATTAACTGTCTCTATCTGCAGACAAAAGATATCTGGGTCATTATGAAAGCTTTGAGATAAATAAAAATCAAAAAACATATAATCTGCATGGATAGAAACAAATGAAGCCCTCCCAGTAACACCAATATGCCAAGAAGCTGGACACTCACCGAGTGAAGCAGGAAGGATGTTGTGGACCATGCTTCCTGGAGTAAAGCACTGGACCATAACACGGTCTGTCTCAAAACTTTTGCAGCGACCCACGTGTTTATATATAGAAAATCCTAAAGAATCTCCCCACAAAATTCTAGAACTAGTAAATAAATTCAATAAAATTTCAGGATACAAAATCAGCATACAAAATTCAAAATTGTTTTTATATATTAACAATGAATTTTCAAAAAAATAAAAAAAACGGGCAGCGCCCGTAGCTCAGTGGGTAGGGTGCCAGCCACATACACCTAGGCTGGCGGGTTCAAACCCAGCCCAGACCAGCTAAAACAACAAGAACTGCAACAACAACAACAAAAATAATTGCCAGGCATTATGGTGGGCGCCTGTAGTTCCAGCTATTTGAAAGACTGAGGCAGGAGAATCGCTTAAGCCCAAGAGTTTGAGGTTGCTGTGAGCTGTGATGCCATGGAACTCTACCCAGGGCAACAGCTTGAGACTCTGCCTCAAAAAATAAACAAATAAATAAACAAACAAACAGAGGTGAAAGACCCACTGAAAGCTATAAAACACCGATGACAGAAACAGAGACAACATAAGTAAATGGAAAGATACCCCATGTTAATGGATTGGAAAAATGAATATTGTTTAAATTTCATACTACCAAAAGCAATCTAGAGATTTAATGCAATCCCTAGCAAGACTCTAATGACAATTTTCACAGGAAGAGAAAACACAATCTTTAAATTCATAGAGAAACACAAAAAACTCTAAATAGTCAAAGCAATCTTGAACAAAAAGAAAAGCCAGAGGCATCACACTACCTGATTTCCAAATGTACTACAAGGCTAGAGTGATCAAAACAGCATGGTACTGATTTAAAAACATGCACATAGAACAGAACAGAAATAAATCCACACATTATGGTCAGTTGATATTCAACAAAGATGCCCAAAACAGACAATGACATAGGATAGTCTCTTCAATAATAGTGCTGGGGAAATTGGAAATCTACACGCATAAGAATGAAATTAGACCCTCATCTCATACTAAATACAAAAATCAACTCAAAGTTCATAATGCTGAAAAAGTTCTTACCAGCTAAATAGCCAGGACATACTCACAACCATCTTTTTAAGGTTCCTCTCATGCACCCTGTAAGGATATCTGGAATTATCTTGGTGTTAGATGTGCAGGATCTCACTTCTGCTTCTGGCAGTAATGGAGGCATGGGGAATCCCTATCCCTACATTAAATGACTAGAACGCCAAATAAAACATAATGAAGCACCAATTTTCAAAAAATAGGCATAATGCAAAAATGCATAATCTCTCAGAGAAGTTGAAAAGAAAGCTCAGTGGTTTCACTCAGTTGGGAAGACAAAGTTCAGAGTCCAGGCAGGTCAGGGCAGCTAGAATTTACAGGAAAGAATAGTAGAAAGTATGAAACTTCGTGAGAAAGACCTCTGGAAATCTGCAGAGGGACCTCTTTATGTTTTTAGATGAGTACGGATCTGTACAAAATGGGAAAGAACTATCCAAGGCCTGGAAAATAACTGCTAAAAGCAGTAGGTTTAAACATTTCTGGAGTTCTCACACACTGGGGAACAGTTCATGTTCTCATTAGCTGCAGTGGAAAGACTTTGTGAGGTATCAGGTTTACCAGTGGGGCTAAATTAGCCTTAGATAAAGGCTGCTCTAGACTGAGTCTAACCTTAAAAACAAACCTTTAAGAGATTTATTAACTAATTTCTGGTCAGAATGAAGTCCAACATTAAAGTTCTAAAACAAAATCCAGCATCTAACAATGTAAAATCTGAAATATCCATCATCTAGTCAAAACCTAATAGGCATGCAAAAAAAGGAAGGAAAATAAAACCCATAACCAGGAGAAAAGTCAATCACTAGAAATGGATCCAGAAATGACACAAATGATGAAATTAGTAGCCACCACTGTCAGGAAAGCTATTCTAAATATGCTTTACATGTTTAAGAAAATACAATACAATAATTTTAGACACAGTATCTAAAATTAAAAATATACTGAATAGAATTAAGAGATTAGATACTGTAGAAGAAAAAAATGAATAAATTTGAAAACACCTCAAAAAAAAAAAAAAACTGTTCAAAATTTAACCATGTAAGAGAAATAACTGGAAAAAAAAAAAAAAAAATGAATAGACCATACATGACTTAGGGGGCAATATCAAACCCATGTGCAATTGGAGAGCCAGAAGGAGATGGAAAAAAAGACCACTAATGAAACAATGGCTGAAGAAAATAGATTATGAATCTAAGCTTCCATGTTGAGAAATTAGAAAAGGAATGGCAAAAGAAAGCCAAATTAAACAGAAAGAAAAGAATAGAAAAATCAGTGAAATAGGAAAAAGAAAAAAAAAAAAACCCAGAAAAAAACAAATGAAATAAAAAATATAGTTCTTTGAAAAGATCAAGAAAGTTGATAAACCTCTGGCAAGTCTAATCAGAAAAAGAAATGTGAGAAAGAATAAACTGTCAGTATCAGGAAAAGAACAGGGCACACTCCTACAGATCTTACATACATAAAATGGATAATGAGGAAACATTAAAAACAACTTTATACTAATAATAGGTTTGACAATTTGGGCGAATATAAGTTCCTCGAAAGATACAAACCATTTTAGTTCATTCAAGAAATAGATAACTGAATAGCACTATATCTATTAAAAGAAATTAAATTTATAGTTAGAAGTCTTCCCACAAAAACAACTCTAGGTCACAGTATCAATGGAATTCTACCTAATATCTATGGAAGAAATGAAGCAAATTCTATATAAGCTTTTTCAGAAAACAGAAGAAAAAACATACCCCAACACATTTTATGAGGCCCTGTATTTCCCTGAAATCAAAACCAAAGCCATTACAGGAAAACCACAAACCAGTATCTCTCATGAACATAAAAAAAAAAAAATCCTTAGCAAATTGAATCTAGCCACATATATCATCATAACAAAGTAGGGTTTATCCCAGGAATGTAAAGTTGTTTCAACATTCAAAAATTAATGTAATTCACTATATTAAGCAACTAAAACAGAAAAATAATATGATCATCTCAGTTGATTTAAAAAGATATTCACAAAAATTCAATACCCACTCATGATTAAAAACTCCCAAAAAAATACAAATAGAAGGTAGCTTCCCTAACCTGAAAGTGAACACCCAAGAAAAACCATCATCTCGCATCATATCAGGAGAGAATGTGTATCCCCCCTCCCCCCACCCCACCCCCACCCCCACCCCCAGGCAGGAAAGAAGGATGTTTGCCCTCACCACTTCTCATCAGCATTTAGGAGAGGATCTAGCCAACATAATGAGGCAAGAAAAATTATAAAAAGGGAGACAGGTTAGAAAGGAAGAAGTAAAACTGCCTTTATTTACAATCTGATAGTCTATATAAAAAAATCCTAAGAAATCTACATTTTTAAAAAAGCTACTAGAACTAAGAGCATTTTGTAAGATCACAAAATACCTGATTGATCAGAATACAAAATTCAATTATATTTCTACATACTAGCAAACAAAAATTTTTAAACACCACTGTATCATAAGAAATATAAACTACTACTTATGGATAAATTTATAAAATATGTGCAAAACCTATACAATGAAAATTATAAAACACTGATGAGAGAAATTTTTAAAGACCTAAATACATGGAGAAGGACAACAGGTTTATGAATTCAAAGATTCATTATTATTATTATATCAATTCTTCCGAATTAAAGATTCAATGTAATGTCAACCAAAATCCCATCAGTCTTTTTCACATAAACTAACACACTGTAAACTCATGCGAAATTGTGAATACATTTTGGAAAAAAAAAAAACAAAAAACTTACACTACCCAATTTCAAGACTTACTGTAAAGACACAGTATAAAGACGGTGATACTGGTAATATTATAGACACACAGATCATGGAACAGAATAGGCTCCAGACTAGACACATACTTGTTCAACAGATTTTCAATCAATGTGCCAAGGTAAAATTAATGTAAGACAAGGAGCCAGAACAATTAAGCATTTGATATGGAAAAAAATAAACCTCAGTCCTGATACCTTACACCATCTATAACAATTAAAATCACAAGCCTACTTTTAAGAGCTGAAACCATAAATTCTAGAAGAAAACTTAGGAGGTAGGCAAACTTGGGGTTAGGCAAAGATTTCTTAAACAGAACACAAAAATGTTAATCATAAAATGAAAAAATGATAAATTTTACTTCATCAAAATTTAAACCTTCTCTTCTTTGAAAGATGCTGTTACAAAATAAAAGAGCAAGCCATAGGTTAAGAGAAAGTATTTTCAAAATACGTAACTGATAAGGAACTTGTATCCAAAATATAGAAAGAACTCCTGTAACTAAGTAAGAACATCATCAACTCAATTTAAACATTGGCAAACGGTTTGAACAGACACTTCAAGATATGCGGATGATAAATAAGCACATGAAAAAATGTTCAACATCATCAGGAGCAGTGGCTCATGCTTGTAATACTAGCACTCTGGGAGGCCGAGGTGGGTGGATTGCTTGAGTTCCTGTTCAAGACCAACCTGAGCAAATAATGAGACCCCCATATCTACTAAAAATAGAAAAACTGAGGCAAGAGGATCTCTTGAGCCCAAGAGTTGGAAGTTGCTGTGAGCTATGATGCCATAGCACTCTACCCAGGGCAATAGCTTGAGACCGTCTCAAAAAAAAAAAAAAAAAGGAAGTTCAAAGTCATTAGTCATTTGGGAAACGCATATTTAAGTCACAACTGAAATACCCACTACATACTCCCTCGTATTGCTAAAATTAAAAAGACTGATTGATAATACCAAGTATTAGCAAGGATATGGAGTAATGCAATTCTCATACATTCTTAGTGAAAAGGCAAAATGGCAGAGTCACTTTGGAAAGCAGGTTGACAGTTCTAATAAAGATAAACATACACTTGCCACCAGAAATCTCACTCCTGGATATATACTCAAAAGAAAACACAAATATATGTCCAAACAAAGGCTTGTATAGTGATACACACAACAACACACATGAATCTCAAAAGCATCATGTTAATCAAAGCCAGAAACCAAAAAGCATATGCGAAATGAACCATTTATATAGAAAAGGCAAAACTACAGGGGCAGAAAATATTCTATTGTTACAGGAGCAGGAGAAAGGGATTAGCTCCAAAGAGAAGGGAAAATTCTGGAGTGAGGAAAAGGTTCTATATCAAGTCTATGGTGTGATTACACAAACTCCATACATTTGTCAAAGCTCATCAGTATGTTTAAAATTGGTGAGTATTATGGTACACATGTTATACTTCAGTAATAAAGCTAAATTTTAAAAAATTATAATTATAATATCTCTTTTCTGGGCAGATAGCTAATACAGAAATTAAAAGACACTGTTTACCTTCCCAGTCTTCCATGTAAGGTGCCTCCTCAGCTTCTTTCTCTGGGGAGGTCCTGTCAATGAATTTTCCTTCTTTCATGACTCTGGTGATTTCTCGAAGCTGATGTAGCAAACGTTTCTCTTGGTCAGAAGTCACGGTCTGTGCTCTGCTCAGAAATATCAGACAATCCAGGCATTTATCAATAAATACTCCTAGGCAATGGACATAAACATTACTATAATCTGTCTAGATCCTAGAATAGAAAGTCCAACAACAGCAGATAATTATTCTAAAAACTGATCCTGAAACTGCATAACTGGGAACTAGAGATGTTAATGTTTTTATTTTTAAAATGGGAAAACTAAGGCCCAGAATAGATCAAGTAATTGCCCAAGGTCCCACATGGTTAATATCAATAACTGGACCAGACCCTGGTATCTCAGCTTTCAGTTCAGTGTTCCTTCAGTATACTTCACTACCCTAATCTCTAATCTCCTAGCAATCCCACTGTTTCTGACATTACTCCCTAACTACAAAGCCACTTTTCTCTGAAGCAAGGTCATCAAAGGAAAATACTCTGGGCCATTAGCCTCAACCAGGGACAAATATGCTACTAGAATCACCAAACTTAATTTACTTGCGTAGGAACAATGATACATTCTAAAATTTCACAGCTCAGTAATTCTGAAAATTCAGTCATCTAGACAGAAATTGGGTTATAAATGTATTTAGACTGCCAGTTAATAGCAGCATGATAATCAAAACTACCTTGACTTTTGACAGCACTTTTTTATTGAGACAGAGTCTCACTTCATCACCCTCAGTAGTGTGCCGTGATGTCATAGCTCGCAGCGATTTCAAACTCGGGCTCAAATGATTCTCTTGCCTCAGCCTCCCTAGTAGCTGAGACTACAGATGCCCGCCACGACGCCCAGCTATTTTTTTGTTTGTTTATTTGTGTGTTTGTTTGTTTAGCAGGCCTGGGCCAGGTTCAAACCCTGGAGCATGTGGCTGGTGCCCTAACCACTGAGCTATGGGTGCCCCATATTCTATACAATTCTTAAGCACAATGTCCAAGTTCCACAGTTTAGAAATCCTGGTTTGAGTCTCAATTTAGCTCTGTGGATCCAAGACAATATCTGCAAAAATAACACCAGTCTCAAGGATTATAATAGTGATTATTTTCTTTGAGAGGGAAGAACTGCATCATACTGATAGGCAAACAAGATCCTACTTGGAAGACTGAGAACTATCTGCTTTGAGTTCAGTTTTATTGAGTGGCAGGATTTAACAGAAACTATTTGTTCTCTCAAAAACCCAAAGCATTCTAAGTTCATATAACACTTAGGAAGGAAAAACTAAAAAGAATAATCCCTGCCCTCATGGAGCTTAGTTTTTTCTAGGAATACTGATCTATTATTTGGGTGTAAATGACAAGACCATGGTGATTGGTGAGACATAGAAAGTGAAATCAAAAAAGGTAAACCAAGAATGATATCTAATTTCTGCTTCAGGTAACTAAGTAGATGGTGGAGCCATTTGCTGAGTTGGGAATATTAAAGATAGAGTAGGTTCAGTTGGGAATAGATGATGAGTTACATTTTGGACATTCATTCATTTAAGAAACATTTATCAATTGATGAGGCTAAGAGTAGGTAACTATGAGATATATCCAGTAGGGCTCTTGAATACAGAGGTCAGGAACTTAAAAAAGATTTCAATAGGGAATGGTCATGAGTTACTCTTCTACCATGGAAATATGGAAAATGCTTATATCAAAAGTGAATACCTCTAGCAACTATTTACTTAGTACCTACTACATGAACACAGTAAACAAAACAGACTAAATCCGTCCTCAAAGACTTTACATTGCAGCAATCCATGCCAGAAATCTGTAGTCTCACAAACACATTCAACATGCCTTCCAGGGCTCTATGTAACATCTTGAGCTGTGCCATGCTTCTCACAGATACATCATTACAACTGGGCATGCTACTCCAGGAAGGAAATTCTGCTGACTATAAAAACAGAAAGGATGACATCTTACTTCTGATTCCTAGATCCTTTTCTTAGTCTTTGTGTCGTGGGGCTGGATATTGTGCTTTATACAGACCTAATATGGCAAAATAATGAACTTCTAGGAGGTTTCATTATTTAAACATGTAAAAGCTGTCTGAGAAATTTTATTAGATTAAATCAAAAACTTTCCTTATATTTCTATTCTTACATAAGCATTAAGATAAAAAGTTTCGAAAACTGTAGTTCTTGAATTTTAAGCCAACATCTTGTAGCTGTGGGATGAATATTATATAAAGACTTAGGAAGTGTCTTCTTCATCTTAAATCTTCTGCTTGATCCCCAGAAGCCTAGAGATGTGATACAATTTTGATTTGACAGAACAGAAACTGGAGTATTTGGGGCTCTTATAATAATTATAGAAGCACAGACTTGTAAAAGAACCAATACCACAGAAACTGAGATTAAAGGATATACACTATAAGTATAAAAAGTAAAACAATGTAGAAACATGTGCTATGGTTTGCATATTAGTCCCTTTTGAAACTTCGGTTGAAAGGTAAATGCCATTATAACAGTATTAAAAGGTGGGGCCTTTAAGAAGTGATTAGGTCGTAAGAACAGAGCCCTCACGATGGAATGAGTGTCATTACCAAAGGAGTCGGTAAGTTATTCCAAGAGCAGATTGTTACAAAACAAGTCTGGCCCCTCCTGCTTCACTCTTTTGCGCATGCTTGCTTGCCCTTCCACCTTTCCAACACTGGGTGATGCAGCAAGAAGGCCTAACCAGCTACCTGCCCCTCAACTTTGGAATTCTTAGCCTCCAGAACTATGAGCTAAATAAACATCTATTCTTCATAAATTACCCAGTCTGTGGTATTCAGTTAAAACAACAGAAAACAGATTAAGACACATACACTGCTTAGCCATTACAGTTTTGAGGACCCACTGTCTTATAGGACTCACCTGTAAGGATAAAGTGTATTGGATTAAGGAGTATCAGAAAGTCCACCTATGGACTGGAAGTTAAAGACTGGAAAAGAATTAGGAGCTATGCTCTCTTGAGTGGAAGGAGAGCTGCTCTCAAGATCCTGAGAAGTACTGGGAAAAATGTTTTACAAAACCTTTGCCATGTTTTAGGCTTGAATCAATATGTTCTCAAGGAGTCCACACCTCAGCACCTTATACTACATAAAAAGTAAACATTCTGGGCTAGGACCTGTGGTACCAGAAACAAGGAGATAGTGCAACTCCAGCAGCAGTCTAGGGACAAGTCCTCCGCCTTGGCACATAAACCATGGAGAAGTAAATGTGGCAAAGAGTGCACAGATAGTAGTGGAGGGATATAGTATTGCATCTCAGCTTGGGATATAGACAGATGGTATACATGGGTTGAATGGTGAGCAATTTGATTTGAATTAAGGGAGTCTTTTACTCAACAATGAAGAATAATTAGAAAATATCTTCACGTGGTTTCTCACCCCAAGGCTCAGAGGTTAGGTCTTCCAAGTGAAAAGACCTGCCCACAGGTATTCATGCATGCTTTTCGTGACCCTTAGGTGTGGCCTGCAGCTTCCAATGGCCAGGTTAAAGTACAGACATTTTTTGAGGCATGAGGGTCTAAAACATCCTAGATAGTTCTCCCCCCAAATTGTAAATGGCAGCTACAGAATAGGGGCAGAAAAGGCCAGAAAAGCATAACCACATAAAGTGATTTTAGTCACACTCATGCAAATAGCCATATGTTAGATAATGTATATAAAGCATTTATCTCAGGACATGGTTCTTAGTAAGTGTTCAACAAATATCAACTATTACCATATACTCACACAGATATATTCACATATCTGTATCACTTTGGGGATCATGCTTTCCATACTAAAAGAAAGTCAAGGTTCTAGGTCCCAGACAGGGGTCTGGGTCATCCACTTATCATTTCAATAGCTTTGTATGCATTGCAGGAAAATGCCAGGAGGCTGCAATCTGACAATACCTACTCTTCTCCTAACCAGCCAAAGATGGGCAAGGCTGGAGCCAGTGAGCAGAGAAGGGAATGGGGCACTAGTACCATCAAAGATGGCAAAAAGAAGCCAAGCTGGAACAGCGTTTCCTGGGGCAAAGACTCCATAATGTGCTCCCAAAGGTGTGTGGGGGGGACCTTTCAACACATCCTCCTGCTTGGGATTTTGCTGCTCACCCTGCCATTCTTCCTCCATCCCTGTGAGAGGCATAACTGAAACTAAACCCGTTTGTTCTTAATCTCACATTCTGGCTGTTCCTCCCCACAAACACTCACCTTCCTATTTTAGTTGTTGCCCACTTCCATCAACTTCCTTTTAAGATTCCATCACCTTTTAAGATTCTTAGTAAGCCTGGCAGCAAGAAAAGTGTAAGTCTCCCTGTGGAGCACCCTAAAGGGCTGGTTTGGCTCTGGACATCTACCTTACATGTCTGCCTCTGTGCTGACATGGTAAACACAAAACACAAATACCAAATCTGAGCACATTTACTCTCCTCTCTCATGTTGTCTCAAATAGAAAGCACAATATTCAATAATATGGTTTTACTTAAAATTATATCTTTTTATAGACAGCTAGAAAATTATCTTTCTTAAAATCTAGTTATTTCACCCTGCATGATTTAGTCACAAATTTACTCATTATCATAATAATTTACACAACACTAAACTCTTAAAAATTGAGGTTTGATAGTATGCAAATGTTATTACGTGAAAAATAAGTAAATGATAAATGAGTTGACAATTACATAAAATGAAAATAAGTGCTCCATTTACCAAAGAAATGCAATATTTTGAACTGATTCTCTAAATGGGAAGTAATCTGAATCCTGTTAGATGAAAACCTACCTCTCCCCATTCGGTCCCACTCTGCTGATTAATTTTTCCATGGCTTCCTCTGTCTCCTTTAGTTTTTCTTGCAGTTGAGCAAGCTCAAAATTGGCTGAAAAATAAGCATCACTCTAAGAACTATCATACACGACTCCCTAAACCCTTTAAAGGAGCCATAATTTTTTTTTCTTTTTAAAGAGGCCATAAATTTTAAAAATTATTTTACTGATATACTTCCCATTAATATCACATTTAAGAACAGCAGCTTTCTTAAAGGATTCCTTGAAGATTTCCAGTGGGGATGCAAAATATGACTAGGAATATCTAGTTCCATAGAGAATCCAGGAGTAAATGCAAAAAATAGTTATGACCTAGATAGACATGATTTCCCACAATGGTTGCCAAGTCTTTTCTTTTTTAGGTGGCAAATTTTTCAGAGATTATTTTTCCTGACATTCATTCTAGTCTATAAATTCTTAGAGTTAAGAGCTATGATATATATATATATATGTCATTTATATATATATATGTCATTTCTTCTAAGAACACAGAATATTCTAGTTGGGGAATAAATATTTGACGACCACATTTCAAGAGTCAGAAGTGCTGTCTGGGCATGCTGGCACATTAATTCCATGTGAAATATTGAATTTGCTAATACATAAAAAAGTAAACTGGTTAATTCTGTACTTTTTATAGCCATCCTTCCCTTAAAAGCCCAACGTCAATATGGAAATTTTTGAGAATTCCCAGAGCTAAGGCAAAAATGGTATCAGATTAATTTTGGAGCAACTTTTTAGAAAAGCTTTTAAGACACACCCACAGATGGTCCATCTGGCTGTATTATAGCTGTCTGACTCAATAACACTTGTGAATACACTAAGAGGAGATACTTACTAATTTTCCTGTGGGTGTTTCCTGGTGTGGCAGTAGAGCATTTCCGATCCTCTGCAGTTGTTTTCCCCTTTGAGAGCTGAGAATTTAAGGAGGTATAGCACATCAACAGCAGCTCAGAACCTCAAAGTCACGGAACCCCTCATATTAAATGAAAAAAAAAAAAAAAAAAGGTTGGGAAACAAAAATTAAGTCATAAATCAAATCAAATAGCAACATTAGAGAAATATCTTTAAAAAAAAAAACATCCACACACTAAAAGATGAGATCTCCAAGTAAAAAATTATCAAGGCATGGGGAAAAAAAATCTCCCTACAGGTCATTTGACTCACCTGTGCTCATCTAAAAGGGATGTACATCACCCTACATCAGTGGTTCTCAACCTTCCTAATGCCACGATGTATTTTCATTGTTACAGAGGGGTCGCGACCCACAGGTTGAGCCGCTGCCCTATGTGCTTTTTTGTAGACTCAAGTCAAGCTGCCTGCAGAATTCCTGGAGAAGAAGGAACTTATCTCGCCTAAGGTTTCTCTAGTTAGGAGGGCAAAGAGAAGCTTCTGCCTCTACTTCATAGTACATAGGCCCACAGTCTACAAAAGCCTAGCTGGAAGTAGAATTTAATTGGGAGTTCTGCTTTTAAAGGACCAAAACACAAAGTAAATGAGGTGAAAGCTATGTTGATTAGTTTGATGTAAGCACTCCAAATTGTATAAAAATCAACACACTGTACCCCACAAATGCATAAATGTATTCATGATCTATGAGTAAATGACTTAATAAAAGGAAAAAAAATAAGAAAGAGAAGAATAAAGTGGAATCAGTCTACCCCCCCCCCCAAAAAAAAAAAAATAATAAATAAATAAATAAAGGACCAAAACTATGTCTTCCTTAGCTAGGAAATATCAGGCTTAATGTCAGGATATGTCATTTCTGTCTCAGGAGAATTATAGGAGATGATATTAAAAACAGCATCTCATATTCCTATGGGGAAAGAAGGAGGACAAGATGCTGCTGACACAGTCATTGTTTGGCCATATAGTATCTACTTGGAATTCACTGTACCAATCCTAATAACAAAACTCTTCTTAGAAAATATTTAATACCTTTTCAGCTTGTAAAATGCTCAATTCTTTGAGAGAGGGGAGAGTTTTGAATTATATCACTCACTGCATTACAAACAAGAACATCCAGGTTCAAATCCTGGTTCTGACTTTTTATATCTAATTCTGGGGCACACTAAGCAAAGATTTCTCATCTGTAAAACTGAGATGATAACTATCCTAAGTATCTCACAAGGAGGATACAAGGTTTAAAGAATGATGAATGTGAAAGAACTTCATGAACTGTAAAGGATTTTGATGTAGACAATAATTTTTATTACAATGATATCAGATTTTCATCGATATGAGTGAGATGATTCCACTTACCTTAAACAGAATGTACAGTATATATAAAAAGATTCCAAATCCATAGATGGGAATAATCTGCCCCATTAGGCTTCTTCCACCACCTCCTCCTCCAGAACCTCCACCTGATCCTTTGGCCTTCGCAAACGCCTCTGCAAGGTGGGATCTCTGGAAACGAGCCCCAGGGATCTGGCCATCTGAGGGTGCCTGGTGATGATGCATCATAGGTGGAAACCGGCCCAACTTTCCTGAGAAAATGAATTAATCAGTTTTTATCTCTTCTGCTTTTTAAATATGGCTGTCATGAAAATACTTCATGTATTAAGATACAAACAACAGAGGCTAACTCAAACAAGAAGAAAAACAGGTAATTAAAAAGTTATTGAGGTATCACACAGAAACTAAAAATGAAGTGATAATCTCTTGCTATTTACCATATTCTCTTCCTCTGGGTCCATAGTGAGACCATACTTTTCAGACTCCCATACATGCTATCATACACAACTCCCTAAATCCTTTAAAGAGGCCATACATTTTTAAAATTATTTTACTGATATACTTCCCATTAATATCTCATTTAAGAACAGCAGCTTAAGACATTTATACTCTATACTTAATATATCTGACATGTACCCTTGCAATATGCACCATATGAAATCAGCACATTGTACCCCATAAATGCATTAATATATACAAGATCTACCTCTTTATGATTTAATGATTAAAAAAAAAAAGAAGAACAGCAGCTTAATGTGGCCTTGTGATGAGTTCCAGCCAAAGGAATGTGAATGATCCTGCTAGTTCAAGGTCTGGCCTATAAAACCTAAATGTTATTCAACTCCATGATCATTTCTCTTCTATGGGATGGGTACTGACAAGCAGATAGACCTTGGAAGCCATGTGTTACAATGGTAGAGCCTCCATCAACCTAACTTCCCTAATAACCATTTAATAAGTGCTGCAGAATCCTCCACTAACTTAAAGTTACCTGGACCTCTTTATATGAGTAAGACATAAACTTCTATTGTGTTTTGGTCATTATATACTTTGGAGACTATCTGTGACAGCAGTTAGCCACCCTTAACTAATACATTCATATAAGGAAATGCAATGTGGTCTCAGGAGAGACTAGAACCAGAAACTGGAAAGCCACTTAGGATCCAGGACTGCTATTAATACTTTCACATTCTAGCTCAATCTCTCTGCCTTCCTAAGGGCCATAAGGCTTTTTTCTTGGTTCCTCTGTGCAAATTTTCTTTATTCTCGTCTCTCTGCAGACCATTTCTCTAGCTTCTTTGTGCACATAGTGGAAGATGGTCACCCTCAAACTCCTCAATGTGCATGTCCTTCCAGAGGGTAGCTGAGACATCCTAATTTCAAATTCCTTGGAGGAAGATTCTGAGTACTCAGGGATGCACAAGGGTAGGTGTGCATCCCTTTCCAATCAGCTGTAACTGAGCAGAAGGGGTTCACACATGTAGCACAAATAGGATCAAAGGGGCCCAATCTTGTGAGTGGAAGATCGGGGCTTAGAATAGTTAGTGTCTATGGGTTGGTGGGGGAAATCCATCTATTTCCTTGCATTTTTTTTCCATTAAGAGTAGCCAAAAGTTAACAACAACTGCTAAGCCCCATGAGAAAGTGAGAAACAATGGAAAGAAATCTCTACAAAAGACCATATAAACAGGTCTGTACAAAAACTACTGGGAAATGACACTAGAGAACAGAAAACACAAGAGAACAGAAAGACTTCATAAATAAGATTCTAAAAACATCAATACAAACTATAAAGTAAAAACTTTGTTGGATTTGACTTCAACAAAATTGGAAAAAGATGTGAGGAGAATTCTCACACACTGTGGGTAAGAGTGTAAGCTGACAGAATCACTTTGCTATGTGACCTGGCCTAAGTGACCTTAATACTTAGTGGTATTAAGTTATATACAGGCCCTATGATCCAGTCATCCCACTCTGGTGGATAAATCCAGAGAAATATCCCAAGTAAGGTTAGATAGACATGTAAATACAAACTTTCTAGATCTGTGTGAGAACATTCGCTATGATGATGTTGTAACAGGGAGCTGATGTAATTCTGATTTCCTTAAGTGAAAAATTAGAAAAATCAAAGTGAAATGAATACAAACACAGAATTCCATGTAGCTCTTAGATATGTACAGCAACATGACTATATCTTTAAAAGCATAGCATTATAATAGAGGTAAAGGTCTGAAAAAGGGCAATGAAATGTATTATGAGTTGTCTCTTTAAAATCTCTCCCTTTTTGGGAATTAAAATTTGCCTTTCTTTTCAAGGCCAGTGATCAAAGGGGCAGAAAAATGTTCTTTGCTATTTTTATTATTTTAAACTATAGGAGACAGCTCAATAGAACTGTCTGAAAACCAATCACATGATCTCTGTCAATGAAAGATAAGGTCTGATTGTTGATGGAAGATAAGGTCAGATCGTTGTTGATGGGAGATAAGGTCAGGTCAAGACAATCCAAGACCAAAACCACCAACTACAGTTGAACAACAATAATTTGAAGCCATGTCATGAGATACTTGTTACATAGACCTAAGACCAACAGCCAAATCGCCTTTGAAAACCCCTGTTTTTGTACTTAAAGGCAAGATGATAGTCTTTGAGACACTAGTCTGCTGCCCTCCTCATCTGCCAGCAAATTAATATCCTTCTCTTTCCTTTTCCTCAAACCACTTATCCTTGTTCTTCATTCTCATTGATTCGGCCTCAGAGGATAAGTGCTGAGCTTTTGGTAACAGGATTAGATAAAAAATAACCAAATGCCATTATGTAAGTTGAAGACACACATATAACCATATTATACTTCATATATCTTTCAAGCAAATATGTAGGTACCAAAAAAAAAAAAAAAAAAACAACCCACAGTAGAGTAGGTGCATATGAGTAGGCAAGGGAAGTGGCAGGTAGATTGAGGATAAAGGGTTAAAAGAGCAAAATAAGACAGGAACCTTGCACTGATAAGTTAATAAAGGGCTATGAACTGATGACTATCTTTAAGTCAACTCTCTGCTCCTGAGGTAAGAAAGAAGGTAGGCAGACAGGCTTGCAAGCTGCCTTCTGCCTGGTACCCTTTCTTAGCCAGGTTCCACTTCAATAATCCTCCTTTCCTTCCCAATATTGACTTTGGATGACATGAAAATTATGAGAAAAAATGCTTCTTTTTTAAGAGTGGGTCAGCAACAGAAGCACAGCTTTAGACAGTAAAAAGAAAGCTCACTATCCCTTATTCTGGGTGCTGGTGCCTATCTCTCTTGTAAATTGACAAGGATCTTAATATAAATATATTAAATGAGTACTGACTTTAAGGCTATTATGTACTTTCAAAAAAATGCCTAGCCAGCATCCAGGAAGTTAACCTTTCTCTTGAGAGAATAGTGTTCAATAAACTAGATTTAATATTGTAGTAATATGTTATTGAAACTTCTTTTTACCATCCTGAGAAAACTGCCTTCAACACCAGCATAAAACAAAAAAATAAAAAATTGAAACTAGCTAATGACATAAAAGGCATTATTTTGCATTTCTAAAATTGAAGTATGATGATGATCCTAAATGGTACACATTAAGATGCAGCAGAGATCTTTCTTAGGGGTCTGTCTGGCCCCCTGAACATGGAAATAAAGAGAAATTTTGAGTCCCTCCAAGGGAATTTCAGGTACCTAGTGAGCCTGTAACCAATTACTAGGTAAGTAAATAAACACTAGCAAGAAGATAATAGCTTAAAAAATAGTCTCCCTGGTAAGAGTCACAAGTTCCCTTAAAGAAACTAAAGGTAGTATCTTGACATGTCCTTGAGTTGTTTTTCAGAAGTCAAGACCCCCACCAGATGAAAAATACTGTCACAAAGACCTCAAATAAGGGGAGCCAAAGATTAACGAATTTTGACCACTGTTTTTTGTTTAAAATTCATTCCAGAGGGGCCAGGAGAAAGTCATGTCTGTAGACCAGTGTTTTTCAACCTTTTATATCTCACAGCATACTTGAACCTACAGTTAAACTTCCATGACACACTTAAATTATGTTGATCAAAAAAAGAAGAAACAAAGGAATATACTTACTGGGCATTAAAGTTTCAAAAATAATTTAATTAATAATCTTTAAAATTTTTCATGGCACACCTAAAGATCCTCCCACAGAACACCAGTATGCTGAGCTACACAGGTTGAAAATCACTGCTGTGCATCATCAACCTTGCTAAACTGGTCATTCTGACCCAATATATCTTGGTTTGCTCTCACAATCTGATTGAGACATAACATCACACAATGACTATCAGACTTCCTTACCTGAATCTATGTCAAAGCTAAACCGAAACATTCCTCTTTGCTGATTCCAACTTTTTAGACTCTTCTCATCAATTGCAAATTTAAAAATCTCTAAATCCACCCCCGCTTCAAGATATCCTAAAGACCCTGCTTCAAGATATCCTGCCTTTTGGATACCACCATAAATTGATTTATGACTTTGCCTATAACTTCTGCCTCCCTGCCTTAGAAAGCCTTATATGTAGGTCATCAGAGAGTTCAAGTTTTAAGTGCTTGCCATCTGTTCTCCTTGCTTGGTACCATGCAATAAACATCTCACTTTTTCTTGCCACAAATCCTGTTGTCAGTATTTGGCTTTTTCTACACCCTAGGCACATGGACCTACGTTTGGTTTGGTAACAATTACTCAAAAAACTTTTCTAGATCTCTCAGCCAGTATGACCTATATGTTCAGGATTCTGCCATATGTAAGAAAGGACAACAGCCATAAGCAAAATAGAAATAATAATTCCCACGTGAAACAATGCTTTGAAAAGCAGTATACATAAAATAAAGACACAAACAACAACAGGGTATCAAGGACCTTATAATAGTAGACAAACTACAGTGGAACCTCTGCAAGTTCCTCTGTAAGGGACAGTAACAAACTGATCAACATGCAGAGGTGGTCAACATGAGGAGCTTCCACTGAGTACATGTAGCGTAAGTCTGATCGACAAAAACTAGGTTGACTTAAGAAGGTGGCCAATGTTGGGAGGTGGTCCACTATGGAGGTTCTACTCCATAGTGTTTTAGTATTGAAAGGCTGTAAGAAATTTTTTTTCAAAAAGATGAGTCAAATGGGTTCAACCATTGAAGGCAATGAAATACTCAGAGAAGCAAAAGCACATCAGAAAGAGTGTGTGCATAAAAAAGTGACTTGAGAATAAAGAAGCATTAACTAGACTTAACTACCTAATTATTATAGTTTGACTCCACTAAGGGAAGTAACAAGAGATAAGCAAATGGGATGGAGTTAAAATGCTAAATTGTGTGATATATGAATTTAATATAGTGGACCTTGAATTAGTGAAAATGACTCAATGAGAAAGGTGTTTGAAGGAGATTAATCCAGCAATTGAGAAGGGCCTCATACAGAGAGCAACCAGGGTCTGGGAAAACAGCAAAAAGGATGTTAACATTAATTTATGTCTGAGTTGGAAGTGCCTGAGTTGTTAGCTATAGCTATAAAAAGGAAAGGATGGGTCCAAGGGCTAATACCATGCAATCAGCAATATTTAATAGTGAAGAAAACATTAAGCTAATGAGAGAAAGAGTCAGTAAACTCCAACACCAAAAGTTTAAGCTAACGAGAGGAAATTCTGAAGAAACTCAGAAGATTTATGATTAGGGAACAACTGTGTACATACATTTTTCATATATTATTCTGGGTGTTCATAGAATATAGAGAAAATTTTTATTAGATTGTAGTTAGGCTTGAGAAGAAACCCCAAACTATCAAAAGTCAGAAGACTAAACTGAAAGCAACTGAGAAACCTAGAAGAAAATGACAAAGACTAATGGCAGGCAGAGTGCTGTGGTTCATGTTTGTAAACCCAGCACCTCGGGAAGACAAGACATGAGGATCCCTTGAGGCCAAGAGTTCAAGATAAGCCTGAGCAACACAGTGAGACTACATCTCTACAAAGAATTAAAAAAAAAAAAAAAGAATTAACTGGGCCTGGTGCGTGTCCGTAGTCCTAGCTACTCAGGAGGCTAAGGTGGGAGGATTTCTTGAGCCCAGGAGTTCCAGGCAGCAGGGAGCTATGATGACACCATCATTGTACTCAAGCCTGACAAAGCAAGACCCTTCTCTTAAAAAAAAAAAAAAAGGACTAATGAAAGTCCTTGTTTTAAGGCACAATGTTTTCTTGAGAAATGAATAGCCATCACATGAAAAAAACGTCTATTTTTCATCAAGAAATGCAAATTAAACTCAAAAGGAGATACCACTTCACAGTCCCTGGGATGGCATATTCAAAAAGACAAACAGAAAGTGTTGCAATGCTGTAGAGAAAAAAACTCTCACACACTGTTGGTGAGAATGTTAAAATTGTCTAGCTACTCCGGAACACAGTCTGGCAATTCCACAAAAGGTTAAACATAGAGTAATCATATGACCTACTCTTAGGTATATACCCAAGTAGAACATGCTCATGCAAATGTTCACAGTAGCATTGTCCATAATAGCTAATGCTATTCAACTGATGAATGAATAGGTAAACAAAATGCGGTATATCCATATAATAGAATATTATCCCATAGAGTATAAATGTCTTAACACAACAATTAAGTAAGTGAGGTGAAGGCTATGTTAACCAGTTTGATGTAAGCATTCCAAATTGTATATAAAATCAGCACATTGTACCCTATGAATCCATTAATGTACACAGTTATGATTTAATTTAAA
>CAUYPK010012997.1:0-55017 GCA_963574355.1 Loris lydekkerianus
GAAGATTTTTGTTCAGAAGTGTGTCCAGTGCCTTACTGTGGAAAAGGAGGCAAGCACAAGACTAGGCCAAATCTCCATGGTCTCTTTGGGCAGAATACAGGTCAGGCTGCCAGCTTCTCTTACACAGACACTAATAAGACATTAATAAGAACAAAGGCATCACCTGGGGAGAGTCTCATTTTGTCTGGGGAGAGGATGTGCTGATGGAACATTTGGAGAATCCCAAGAAGTACATCCCTGGAACAAAAATGATCTTCACCAGCATTAAGAAGGGAGAAAGGACAGACTTGATAGCTCACATCAGAAAAGCTACTAATGAGTGATAGTTGGCCACTGCCTTGTTTATTACAAAATAGAAATATCTCACGGCTTTTTTTATGTGTACCATAATTTGATTGGTCTCATTTACCAGAATTCAGATCATGAATGAGTGACAGAATATTTTTGTTGGACAGTCCCAATTTAACTAAGACTGGCTTGTGGTTAAATGAGTATGACCGGTTTCTTGGATTTTGATAGTGAATCCAGTTCAGTAAATGCTATCACCTGTTTTCCCTTTCTAAAGATATGATTAGATTTAATTGGTGGCGTTCATCTGTTCATAACGGTAGTAAACTGCCATCCCAAAACCTATTGAAGACTGGTTTTATATTAAGATTTATATAACTGATTATGTGAATATATTTAAATACTGGGGAAATCCCTTCACTGTCTCAGAACCAAACAAGACTCACTGGTGTTTTAATTGGTGTTCATTAACCTGTTAAAGATGAGGGCTGGAGAGAAGGTAGCAATATTTACTTTGTATTTTTGATCTTATTATGCCAATCTAATTTCCCTGGGTCTACTAAAATGCTGCCTTTTATTTATTGAAAGGCATTTTAGTGTGGTTTATGTACAATGTCAAAGAATATTTAACACTTCTTTTACAGACAATCTTTAAGGTCATACTTTTAAAAGTCAATATGTCAAAAAAAAGTCAATATATCAAGGAATAGCAAATTAAACTTTTGAATTATTTACTGCCTAAAAAAAAAAAAAAAAAAATACTAAAGGAAAGCATGAGTGTGTCTACTAAAAATAGAAAAAAATTAGCTGGGCATCATGGCACCTGCCTGTAATCTCAGCTCCTCCTGAAGCTGAGGGCTTGAGCCCAGGAGTTCAAGGTTGCAGTGAGCTATGATGATGCCACAGTACTCTAGCCAGGCAACAAAGTAAAACTCTGTCTCAAAAATAAACAAACTACAAAATGCAAACAAGGAAGAAGCAAGTGTGAGGCAAACAACTGGAGTAAACTCCTGCCTAACTTACCCAAGCAGTATTAGATCCAAAGGAGGTACCTTATTAAAGTGATGCTTATTATAGACTCAATCAATATTGAAACCACAGAAGGACCAAAGTGAAGCGGTCCCTGGTCTCAAGGCCCTGGGAACTGCTGTCCTAATTTGGACAGGGGCTTCAGAATTAGAGCCCTTGCTTTGCATAAAAAGGCTTTGGCTACTCTGAGATGACAGTTCCAGACAACTGTATCATTATAAAATTAAGCTTTTAAATCCAACTTTTTAGAAGGAATGGGTGGAATGTGATGTTCTCTACCTCACATAGCAGGTTTTTATTTAGTCTATTTGTTGTTTTGTTGTTTGACGCTGATAACTGGCTTTTTTATGGCTAAAGCCTTTTATTTTTATTTATCTATTTTTTTTTTTTTAGAGACAGAGTCTCATTTTGTCGCCCTCAGTGGAGCGCCCTGTGGCATCACAGCTCACAGCAACCTTCAGCTCTTGGGCTTAGGCGATTTTCTTGCCTCAGTCTCCCGAGTAGCTGGAACCACAGGCACCTGCCACAACACCTGACTATTTTTTTTTGCAGTTTGGCCAGGGCCTGGTTTGAACCCGCCACCCTCAGTATATGGGCCGGTTCCCTACTCATTGAGCCAAAGGCACCATCCAGGATAAAGCCTTTTACACAAAGGGTGAAGTTCAAATATTTCTATCAATATTTATTCACTCACTCCTTTGTTTTTCTCCCACTTTTAGCACAGACTGGCAACTTAGCTCTCCTACCCCAACGGATGCACCATCAGTTAAAATACACAGAATGGATCCTTTCTCTCCAAAAGAACATATTGAAATCATAGCTCCTTCACCACAAGAAAGCAGATCTTTTTCAGTAGGAGTTTCCCGTGGCCAGACAAGTTCATCTGAGAGCCAGTTCTCTCCACTGGAATTCTCAGGAATGGACCATGAAGATATCAGTGAGTCAGAGGATGCAGCATACAACCTCCAAGACAGTTGCCTTACAGACTGTGCTTCGGAAGATGCTACTGTGGATGGCAATGATGAGGGGCACTCCTTTGAACTCTGTCCTTCGGAAGCTTCTGCTGATGTAAGGTGCCGGGAGAGAACCTCCTCTTCCATTGTATTTGAAGACTCTGGCTGTGATAATGCATCCAGTAGAGAAGAGCCCAAAACTAACCGACTGCATGTCGGCAACCATTATGCTAATAAACTAACTGCTGTCAAGCACTCCAGTACCAAATCTTCTTCTGAAGCTACTTTGTCCATTTCTCCTCCAAGACCAACCACTTTAAGTTTAGACCTCACCAAAAACACCACAGAAAAACTCCAGCCCAGTTCACCGAAGGTGTATCTTTATATTCAGATGCAGCTATGCAGAAAGGAAAACCTCAAGGACTGGATGAACCGGCGATACACCATAGAGGACAGAGAGAGGAGCGTGTGTCTGCACATCTTCCTGCAGATCGCAGAGGCCGTGGAGTTTCTGCACTGTAAAGGACTTATGCACAGGGACCTCAAGGTCTGTATCCGTGCAACGTCACACAGGGGTGTCAATCTGATATTTTATGATTCAGAGCAGTACTTGCAGTACTCATCGGTTTTAACTGAAGGACCCTTGGGAGCAGAGGCATCTGGGAGCAGAGATCTAGGAAAGTAGCCTAAATGAGAAGTCTCGCATTGGGAAACTTCAGGCAAACCCTGCATCTCCTTCTATAACCTGTCTGCGTTCATTTTACTATAAACGACATTCCTAGTCCAGATGAGAGGGAAAAAATCTTTAGGTAAAATCCACCATGAACTGATATACCTGGTTTTTCTATGGCTTTGGGTACTCTACCGAAGCAGCAGGTGAAAGGGACCCAAGTGAAATTAGTTCTTTCATTGGCCAGCTCTGAACTGGGGCAGATCTCTATACTTTTCCCTGTTTCTGAACTATTTGGGCTTTGGAGAAAGAGGTGAGAAGCTGGACAGAAAAAGATAGCAAATGGTTAACTAGTTGTCTCTAGGAAATACAGTCCAAATAATAAGAAAAAAATACATGTGTATATATGTGTGTGTGTGGGTTATATATATAAATATAAATGATTAACCAGGTGGTTCAATGTAAGAGTCTTACTAAAAACATGGCATTTCCTTAGTAGGTGTTTCTGCAAAATAACTATATGGAACATTGGTTTAACTAATTTTCACCATATTGCATATATTCATAGCAGTCACCACTAGATGCATAGTGAATGTAGAATTTTTTCTGATGAAAAATGAGCCTAAATTCTTAACAGATTTGAATCCATTTTTAAGTATTTTCAGTTTTGTTTTGTATAATCACAAACTTTCGTTTCAAGCAAGAAGCTGTTTGGAGAAAACTTATTTTCTTCTAAAATCAGCAGCAGGTTTTCAAATTCTGAAGTACATTTTAAGAGTTTTGGGATAACAGGAATAAGAATTAGAAATAATTCCTATTTCTAGTGTAATTGTTATTTAGTTACATACTTACTGTACTTCAGTGATTTTGCGGTAGGCCCAAGCTGATTACCAGGAATTTTTCTGCACTGGATAAAAAGTTCAGAGATAAATTATTTTTGCTGGAATGGAAAAGACAACTTACAGAGGAATAGGCACCCCCTAACTTGAGAGAACACTAGCTGTTTAGGTTTGAATATGGTAAAGGCTTATTGTCATTTGATGGAAAAAAAACTAGCTGGTAAACATATTCTTCTTGTCCTTAACAATTGCCGTACACACAGAAGCCAAGTTCAAAGACAACAAATGATGTTTTCACTAATAATGAATATCATCTGCTGATTTGTGGTGTAAAATGAGATATTGGTAGCTATCTGTTCGGTGCTACAATGTTATCTGAAGATTTTTCTGTATTTGTCTATACACCAGAAAGATTCCAAGAAGAAAGTTAATTTCCCCTTTACTTTCTCTAGAAATCCAAAAGGTTCTATTACATTCTAAAAACAGTTCCTTTTAAAGATTTCTAGTGTAATCGCAAAGAAAATTCTGGCAAGATTTTTATTCCTGGTTGAAAAAGCTTCACATCTTGCTACAATGTTTGAGGCCCTCTTCTGCCCTTTGTATTTGGTTTATATTTTTGCCATCAGCCTCTTCAGACTGACTTCTAGTCTTTTATTATGTCTGCTCTGGGTTTTTCTCAGTTCCTCAAATCTTTCCTCATGATTCTCATCACACCAGGCTTATTTATCCTGTGGTTTCCATAGGGGCATACACCATTCTGTTGTGTTCACCTGCTCAGCCTCAGTACGATGTGTGACGTGTTCTAGATTTTCATATCATTTTACTTTGAATTTTCTTCTGTTCGCAGCCAAAAGCATTTATAGTGGTTTAATCAGAACAGGAAATCTTTTGGCCCATGTGACTAAACTGTTGAGGATTGATTCAGGTAAAGCTTTAGGTAAGATCAAGTGATTTGGCCAGAACCTAGTTTCTCTCCTCCCCACCTCTTGCTTCCATTTTCAGGCAGGCTTTCCCCTCATAATCTCAGGTTGGCTGCCAAAGATTCTTAGGGTCACGTGTTTTTCTTTTAAGCCTTTTAGAGGTAGTAGAGTAGAGGGTGGAAGGAAAGTATTGCTTTCTCCCAGTGTTGATCAGAAGTCCTAGGTTTCGTTCTACTTGATAAACCCAGGACCTACGCATCCCTAAATCAGTCTCCGGGCCAGGGAATAAGATGATGCAGATTGCTTTAGGCCACCTGTAGAGCCAGGCTGACTTCCACATAAACAGTGGGGTTGCTGCACAGTCAGGAAGAACTTTACTGTCCCACAGTAAAGTCAGGATTGTTCTTGTGCAGTGATTTTCAACTGGTGTGCCACAGCACACTGGTGTTCTGTGAGAGGATCTCAGGTGTGCCACAAAAAATTTTAAAAATTAGGAAGTTATTTTCAAAAGAAGTTCAAAGCACAGTAAGTATATATTTTTTTTTTACTCTTTTTTTTATCAACATAATTTAAATGTGCAACAGAAGTTTAACTATAGGTTCAAGTGTCCTGTGAGATAAAAAAGTTTGAAAAACACTGTCCTAGTGGAAGCACAGAGGGTAGCTGCTGGAGAGCCAAAACCGTGTCTGTTGCAGGGTTCAATAAATACCAGCTGCCCTCAGAAGATGGGAGTGGGGAGGAGGCCACATAGTCTATTTTTTTTTTTAAACAAGAACTCAACCAAGTGGTAAACATGGTCTATTATTGTCTCTGGTATAAGGTTATTTTGGGGACAGCTGCAAATTACCATAGATTAAATTATACACAATATCTTCATTTCTCCAAAGTCAAAATTGTATAATTGTATTTGTAATTGTATTTTGGAGTTTGGAAACCAAGTGTTATTTTCTGGTAGTATTTGAAATATGGAATTCAATATCATGAGCTAAATGGCCTCCTTTTTTCCTTAGTGCAAAGTCTACAGATAGTGGTCATATTACCTGCAGGATGGAATAGACTCTAAGGGAAAGATGATGTATTTCATGTAGGGTACTCTGGGTTTGAAGAGCCCTGAGACCTTTGGTTAGGTGTATTCTGTGAACAGTTTCACATGAAAGTTTAGAACTCAGGACAGAGGTCTGAGAGTAGATTGTAGTATTGCGAGCATATGGGTTTTAGAAGAAGCAGTATTGGGTAGTGGTTAAGAACACTTACTATTGATAGTCCATTTGCCCTCTCAGACACAAATCAAATGTTCAGTCTGTTTCGTTCACTCAGCATTAGTGATTAGTTACCATAGAGCAAGAAATACACTGAATGCTGGACACATTGAATCCTTGCTCCACTACCCGCTAGCTGGGTAAACTTAAACAATATGTTTAACTTCTGGATCTCAGTTTCCACATCTGTAAAATGAGGTACTAATAGGACTCATCAACAGGGTTGTATTATGAGTTGATAGTAGTAAAGCTACTTTGAACAATGCCTGGAACATTGTAAGTGTTGTGTGTGAGTCATTACAAAAGTTTTGAGATACACAAAAAGTCAAGAAACAGAAAATCAGCATGGACGGAAACAAATGAAGCCTTCCCAGCAACACCAATAAGCCGAACAAGTTGAAAGTTGCACAGATAAATCAGAAAGGGTACTACTGACGGAGTTTCTTAGAAGTGAAATGATGGAACATAATACAGTCTGTCTCAAGACTTTTGTAGTGACCTACACATATTCATTTGCTATTATTATTACTGTTAAAATTATTATGCCTTGGCCAGCGCCTGTGGCTCAGTGAGTGGGGCGCCAGCCCCATATACTGAGGGTGGCAGGTTCTAACCCGGCCCCGGCCAAACTGCAACAACAAAATTATTATGTCTTAAGTCATAAATATAGAGAAGCTTGTCCAGAAAGAATGTATGAAATAATAAGAATAAAAATTAAGTGCCCTGGCTCCTAGAGAATGTGGATCTCTGATAAGTAGATGTTCAGAAAATACTAGCTCTTTCCTCCCCTTCCCTTTTCTTTACTGACAGTACTTGTCTAGCATGGAAGAATTGTTTTTATTTTCATATTACCCCATTTTAAAAGAGAAGTATACTTGAGAACATACAGTTTCTTATATTTCTTTCTCTATAGTCATTTAAATAATTCTCGTTACTTTCCCTCATTCTCCATGTCTAAGACTGTATTTTTATCTGTTTTATGTTTTCCAGCCTTCCAACATATTCTTTACAATGGATGACGTGGTTAAGGTTGGAGACTTTGGATTAGTGACTGCAATGGACCAGGATGAGGAAGAACAGACAGTTTTGACCCCCATGCCAGCTTATGCCAGACACACAGGACAAGTAGGGACCAAACTGTACATGAGCCCAGAGCAGGTGAGTTTTTCAGACTTTTACTCAGCATGTCAATAAGCTATATGTGCCTCCTCCTGCATTCTCATTAAAATACTCGGTAATATAAAGTCTGAAAATCATGAAAACTGGTAATAGTGTTTCACAGGCAACATAGTGAGGTTGCAACTTCTACAACCTGAATTTGGGATGGGTTAAGAAAATGCATTCACCTTCACCCTCTGAAGGAGAACCTGGCGGCAACCAAAAACGTAGAAAAAGACTTTGAGTGCCATCCTCCCCAACTTAAAACTCTAGTTTGCCTCTGTGGATAATCTAGACACTAACAGAGCAAGTTAGATTGAGTACCTGGTGATTCACAGGCAGCTTCCAGCATGAACTAAGGCAGGAAGGAAGTAGAGGTCCATAGGCTGGGCTATGTTGCCTCGTGAGATGCTTGGTCCTCAGAGGAAAGGCACTGTAATCAAGGCAGGGACTGGAGGAGTAGTGGAAACGGGACCCCGGAGCTCCAGAGGAGCATGCTCAGCCACCGACAGGCTAATGATCTTTACAAGCTTCTTTATTCTTAGAGCAGCAGCTCTCAGGCTTCCTGGTCTCAGTACCGATTTACACTTGTAAAATGATTGAGAATTCAGTAGTTTTTCTTGTAAAAATTTACACATCAATATTTGTCATATTAGAAATTAAATGCAAAGCTCTATTAAATCTTTAAATAACAATATTAAACCTATCACATATTAAGATATTTTAATTTTTAAAAAGTTCTAAAAACAAATTAGAAGAGTGGCATTTGTTTACATTTTTGGCAGCTTTTTAATATCTGACTTATAGAAGAGCTAGATTCTCATATCAGCTTTTGCATTTAATCCATTACAATATGTTATTTTGACTAAAGTGCATGAACAAAATACAGTCTCACACAGATAAAGAAAATAAGGCCTCACACAGATAAAGAAAATACAGCCTCATACAGATAAATGATTGGAAAAGGGAGGAATGTTTCATTTCAAATGATTGTGGATATTCTTCGAAAGTATATCAAGACTTAGTAAGTGATAGTTTCTTAAAAGTTATTTATAATATGGAATCTAAAACGATATTAGTGAATATTTTGTACTTCAGCATCTCTTGGTCCATTTTGACTTTGAATGGATCTTTTTACCCATGCAAGATTTTGTATTTTGCTTTTGTCATTTAGAAACTATTGGTTCCCTAAGTTAAGCAACTCTTCTAAAAGTTAACACAGTTCATTATACAACTTAAAAAATCATTTTGATTAATAACACCACCAATTTCACCCAAAAAGGCTTTAAATATTAGGAAGCTATCAAATTCCCACTGGTGGATACAAATTTTTAAAACTTTGAATTTTCACTCAAAAGTGGAACTTTTATTATTGACAAAAAAATACTACCAGTTTTCCTCGAAGTATCATTCTCACATTGTTGCTCTGTAAGAAAGTATTTGTCAGATACCCAAGTCTAAATAACTACAGCTTGTTCTTCCAAGCATTCTTTCAAGTTAAATGAAGTCCTTTGAAAAGAGTAGCTAGTGCATGTTATAATTCAAATAATTGTTCAAGTGCTAATAATATTTATAAGTTCATCTATGGTTTTATCAGCAGGTCTCAAACATTTTTAAAAACTACATTGATTATTTTAATTAGTACATAATAATTTTACATATTTATAGGGTATATAGTGATGTTTTGATACATATAATGTGTAGTGATCAGGTCAGGACAATTAGCATACCCATAGTCTCAAACTTTTAGACAACTATGGTACTTTGGTAGAGAGCAGAAATGCTTTACGAATGTTCCCATTTTGTCACACAGATTATTAAAAAGTGTTTTCCAATCATTTAAGAGTTGATATTTAATAATAAATTAATGGTTTTTACTTCTGAGCATGGATATTTTAAGTGAAATGTAAGTCTTTTCATTTTCTTTTTTTTTTTAACTTGTGAATATGTGGCACTGAATCACGTAATTACTACTAGTACAGTTTTGTGCCACTGCTTTGATTTATGCTCAGATTCCATCGGTGCAAATATCAACATGTTAAAAGACAAATTATGTCTTAGTATTATTGTGAAAATAGTCTTGACCTCACAGACATCCTGAAAAGGTGTTGTGGGCAACAGGGCGTCGTGGACCACACTTTGAGAACCACTGGATTAGATTATTTTAGGAAGGTTCTATCAGCGACCAGTGGTAGGAATTGCCTTTTAGGAGGAGACTTTATTTTACCGTCATACAGTATCGTTTCAGAATGTTTGAATTCTTTGCATTTTTCAAGTGTTTTTTTCATGTTTTTAATTTTTAATTTTTTATTTAATTAAAAATGTTAAGAACCTATATACTTATACATCTTAAATTTCAAAGCTAATAAGAAAATGGTGTAAGTATTTAGGTGGAAAAACAACTAAAGAGCTTGTTTTCTATAGCACTCAATCATGGGAGATGATAGTACAACATGCACAAAGTATATTTTGAAGAAAAAGAATGTCCTATCATGTGCAAAGAAATCAGTTATGTTTAGATGGGTTAGAGTTTTAAAAAATAAGTGAAGAAAGTAAGGGGCAGAAATATGTGCATAATGTGCTTCTGTGGAATAGAGGGAAGGACAGATACATACTTGCTTATGTGTAAATAAAGAAACTTTAGGCTCGGTGCCTGTAGCTTAGTGGCTAGAGTGCCGGCCACATAACCAGAGCTGGCAGGTTCGAATCCAGCCCAGCTCTGCCAAACAACAATGAGAACTAGAACCAAAAAAAAAAAAATAGCCAGGCACTGTGGCGGGTGCCTGTAGTCCCAGCTATTTGGGAGGGTGAGGTAAGAAAATCTCTTAAGCCCAAGAGTTTTAGGTTTCTGTGAGCTATGACAGCACGGCACTCTACCCAGGGCGACATAGTGAGACTCTGTCTCAAAAAAAAAAAAAAAGAGAGAGAGAGAGAGAGAGAAACTCTGGAAGAGTGTACAAGAAATGAATGTTTATGGGAGCAGGGGCAGAAGGGCAGTATCTACTGGGACTGGGCAAAAGAGGAGAAGGCTATATTCCTTCTTTCTGAGCCATGAGAATAATTAAAAGTTAATTTAACACTTTGGGAGGCCGAGGTGTGGGGATCGCTTGAGCTCAAGAGTTCAAGACCAGGCTGAGCAAGAGCGAGACCCCATCTCTAATAAATAGCTGAATGTCTCATGGAGGGCACCTGTAGTCCCAGCTATGTGGGAGGCTGAGGCAAGAGGATCGCTTGAGCCCAAGAGTTTGAAGTTGTTGTGAGTTATAATGCCATGGCACTCTACCAAGGGCAACAAAATGAGACTGTCTCAAAAAAAAAAAGTTAAGAAGAGAAACTTAGAAAAATTGGCAATAGACACCAAAATCAATTAGCAATGTGTGCCTGTGGCTTTTACGAATATGGATACCAAACTGAAATTGAATATAAAATCAAAAATGTGTTCTTAGTAAAATGCTTCTAATTTTAAACATAATCATCATAATAAGCTGGATTTGTAATTTTTATATTAAATTAACAAAGATCAGGAAATGGAACACAGTAAGAACAGGAAAAGTAAAGATGGAAGTAGGGGCTTGTGTTGATGTACCTGCAAATGGAATTAAAATAATATTTTTACTTTCTGTATTACTATTGAATGCAAATACAAACTACAATAAAAAGAAAAGGAACTGAAATACAAGTGATGCTAAAGGCAAATATTAGTTAGTGACAGCATATAAATAAATGTATTCAAACATCCCCATGAAAAGGAAAGCTTCTGATTGGGTTACAACTTCAAAAAAGAGAAGTTATAAAAGGAAACGAGGTGAAAATATACCAGGCTGTGTATACAGTTGACATTTGAGCATTTACAGATGAATAAATTAAAGTTTGATGTGCTTTCATCTCAAACCTCTAGGCCATAAAGAAACAGTAGTGTAGGGTGGCACCTGTGGCTCAGTAATTATGGCGCTGGCCCCATATACCAAGGGTGGCTGGTTCAAACCCAGCCCTGGCCAAACTGCAAAAAAAAAAAAAAAAATAGCTGGGCATTGTGGTGGACACTTGTGGTGGCTGAGGCAAGAGAATCACCTAAGCTCAAGAGCTGGAGGTTGCTGTGAGCTGTGACACAGCAGCACTCTACCGAGGGCAAGACAATGAAACTGTCTATAAAAAAAAAGAAAGAAACAGTAGTGTATTTGAAACTGTATAAACTGTAAATGTCATGTATGATCACAATACAAAAAAAAATGGTTAAGTGGATTAGTCTGATTTTGAGTTGGGTTTTTTGTTTTTTTGAGACACAGTCTCACTATGTCACCCTCCATAGAGTGCAGTGGTGTCACAGCTCTCAGCAACCTCAAACTCTTAGGCTTAAGCGATTCTCTTGTCTCACCCTCCCAAGTAGCTGGGACTACAGGCTCCCGCCCCAATGCCTGGGTATTTTTTGTTGCCCTTCTCATTGTTATTGAGTTGGCCTGGGCCGGGTTTGAACCCACGACGCTCGTATGTGGCTGGCGCCCTACCCACTGAGCTACATGCGCTGCCCATTTTGTTTTATTTTTGTTTTTGTGTCTGTTTTGGCTGGCTGGGAATTTTGAAATTCTCTTAAATAACTACAAGTCAATAATGAAGTGAAAATATACTTATGCAAAGTATCAAGAAAATAATGAAAGAAATGAAAAATATTGAGATCCATAGGAAGCTACCAAAGTTTCATGTAGAGATAGGTGTATTTTACAGGCCTTCATTACATAAGCACATTACTGCATAAGTCATTTCATGTTCTGCTCAGTAGGAAGTGGAGAGGAGCTGAGAAAATGGAAAGCAGATATAACAACTGATACTGATCAACAGTAAAATAACATCATCATGGTTGATTTTCATAGTTTTAAGTAAAAAACATAGCTAATCTACTTAAGGGGGGGAAATTAAATAAATTTAGAAATTAGAAGGGACATAACGGATTTTAATTTATGAAAGACTAATATTACACATAGTCGATTGTTTGTAACTAAAAGTGTCAAACTGGGTTAAGTAGAAAAGAAAATCTATTGGCCTAAGTAATTGAATCATACTGGTCAAATGATATATGGCCAGAACCTGGTGAGAGAAAAAATTAAAACTTTTGGAATATCAAAATACTATAAATACATATTTCTGTCCATAGGAAAAAAGACTAGAAAAGCCATGAAATATCAACAGTCATTGTTTCTGAGTAGAAGACTTTGAATGAATTTTAACCAATTTTGTACTCTTCTGTATTTTCCAATTTTCCAACAGAGGCATATAGCAGAATTGATAGTAATAATGTTTTTAGTAGCATTTTTTTTTAATTATTAATTATTTAAGAGACTGAAAAGAATACTTTCACATTTTAAGTATTTTAAAAACAAAACAGAAATGACTAAATAAAAGGAATTCTAACTGGATGCTCATTAAAGAAGAGCTCACTATATGGAAAGCCCCATTTAAATAAATGAGCCACGCTCCACCCTGGCAGTGTCTATCCCATTATAGTCTTGTGGCTGCTGAGTGTGTGTGTGTGTGTGTGTGTGTGTGTGTGTGTGGAGGTAGGTGTTGACATCTGGGAAAGAAAGAGATGGATCACTAGTGATGCTATATATTTTTTCAATAAAAGAAAATAGGATTGCATGAATGTACACAGCTACGATTTAATAAAAAATAAAGTAAAAGAAAGAAACAAGAACATTTTGATTACATCAAACAAAAAAAAACAAAAACCGGATTTTT
Organism: Loris lydekkerianus; assembly: GCA_963574355.1. Taxonomy (NCBI): domain Eukaryota; kingdom Metazoa; phylum Chordata; class Mammalia; order Primates; family Lorisidae; genus Loris; species Loris lydekkerianus. The sequence goes on from CAUYPK010012997.1 coordinate 12,850, forward strand.
AAATTTTTATAAATTTAGAGGATCTAAGTACAGTTTTGTTACATGAAGATAATGCGGAGTTGTGAAGTGTGGGTTTACAGGGTACCTGTCACATGAATAGTCTATACTCCTTGAGTAACTTCATCCCTCAGCTTCCCCTTCCAAGTCGCCAGTGTCTGTTAGTCCACTCTCCACATCCAGGTATACATCTTATTTAGCTCCCCTTGTAAGTGACGTGATGCTACATTTGGTATTGTAGAAGATAAAGAAAATCAAGATAGCTATAGAAATTGTCATGAAATGTATAGTAGGTAAAATATGTTAGTCAAAATGGACAGTGTTATTTCTTCTTAATAATCCTCTTTAAAAATAAAATCTGCCACTTTATAAAATGCCCCTTTAAAAAGTCTCTCAGAACACTGGCTGTTTGAATTGTCTTACTCAAGACTCAGGAGACATTGTCTTACAATACTTAGTATCAAAAGTTTTAATTTTCTTATTCTCAGAGTAAATGAGCAGTGCCCACACTTCTTTCATTCTCGGTTGTAGTAACTAAGAATTACAAGGGAACTACCATTCATTTAAACTCTGAAAAGAGATACTATGTTCTGCCTCCCTTGAGGATTTGTACTTCCTTATTTGTTTAGGTATTTTGTAAAGCTAACTTTTCATGTGCTCATGAGGCTACATTTCTTTTTTTAAAACATTTAATAATATTTTAAATATATATTTAATAGGGCAGCGCCTGTGGCTCAGTGGGTAGGGCACTGGCCCCATATACGAAGGGTGGCAGGTTCAAACCCAGCCCTGACCAAACTGCAACAAAAAAATAGCCAGGCGTTGTGGCAGGTGCCTGTGGTCGCAGCTACTCTGTAGGCTGAGGCAAGAGAATCGCCTAGGCCCAGGGTTGGAGGTTGCTGTGAGCTGTGTGATGCCACAGCACTCTACCAAGGGCGATAAAGTGAGACTCTATCTCTACAAAAAAAAAAAAAAAAAAAATATATATATATATATATATATATGCCTAAATATATATATATTTAATAATGCATTATATTATTAATCTTTCCTCTATGTAGGGGATATGGAAAATATAGAGATGTATAAAAAAAAAAGTAAAAATCACTTACTAAAAATCTCTAAAATATTGACAGCAGTTAATTATTTTCTTCTATGTGTCTGTATGTGTGTGTATATATATATATATACACATCATCATACATGTCTTCAATATTTGTACTTTATTTTGGAAAGCAAAATTTTGAGGGGATTCTACTCTAAAAATTTAGATACACTATTAAAATATAAACATTTCCCTTATTAAATATTCTTAGAAAATGCTTGTGTCTACATTGTATATGTTCTGTTCAGCAATTTATTCAATATTTGTTGTGGATATTTTAGTTACTTATAAATTTTTCTGTTAGAAATATCACTTGGGGTTCTGTGCCCATAGCTCAGCATTTAGGGAGCCAGCCACATGCACTTGGGCTGGCAGGTTGGAACCCAGCCTGGGCCTGCTAAACAACAATGCTACCACTACAACAGCAACAACAAAACAGCTGGGCATTGTGGCAGGCACCTGTAGTCCCAGCTACTTGGGAGACTGAGGCAAGAGAATCGCTTAAGCCCAAGAGTTTGAGGTTGCTGTGAGCTGTGGCGCCACAGCATTCTACCAAGGGCGACATAGTGAGACTCTGTCTCAAAAAAAAAAAAAAGAAAAGAAAGAAAGAAAGAAAGAAATATCACTTGGGTAACTATCCCTGTACCCAAATCTCTGTCCACATTTCCATCCACCTTAGGGTGGATGAAATTAGATGGGATTATTAAATAGGAATAAACATTTTTTTTACCAAGTTATTTCACATGAATTTTTTAATTTTTTTTAATTTTGTATTTGTTTTAGTTTCAAGTTATTTTATTTTATTTATTTTTCTTTTGAGACAGAGTCTCACTTTGTGGCCCTCAGTGGAGGACTGTGGCATCATAGCTCATAGCAACCTCCCACCCTTGGGCTCAAGTGAGTCTCCTGCCTCAGCATCCCAAATAGCTATGACTACAGGCTCCTGCCACAGTGTCTGGCTCTGGCTGGTCTCAAACTCCTGAACTCAGGGCAATCCACCTGCCTTGGCCTTCCAGAGTGCTGGGATTACAGGCGTGAGCCACTGCCAGCATGTCCGGCCCTCACATGAATTTTTATGTATTTATACTCTGCAAGTGGTGTGAGGCTGACCTTTTCACTGTTCCCCTGAAAACCTTGTTTTTGACCATATTTTCTTTGAATACTTCCCAAACCCTAGGGATGGGAAGTAAGAGAGGATTCAGGTCCCTGAGGTCACTTAGAAGGAAGGAAGGTGATGCAGCTGCTGTGGCCCCTGAGCTTTTCTTCAGCTTTTCTGTAACAGAGGCAGAAACCAGGGAGGCAGATGCCAAATGCAGATAGAGGGGAGTTTCTGGAGGGATCTTAAAACCTGGCAACTGCCCTGTGACCTTCCATCCCCCAATTAAGAAATGCCAGTGTGAAGAATTTCCAAAATGATACCCTTCTTTGGCTGTTTGTCAAATGTCAAGTTATATGCCTAAAGAAATTTTCACAAATAAAAGGGTTCTTCTGAGCCTCCAGGAGGTCACTTTTAATTTGAATGAGGCTTTATTTAATGGGGCAGTTGAGTTGTAATTCATTTGTTCATTTTAGCAAATGAGTATTTATTGAGGGCTTTCTCTCTACTTAGCCCAGTGCTAGATGATGGTAACACAAAAGAAGCGGTTCCCTTCCCTCCAGGACTTTATAATCTAGTTGTGAAGAATAAGAAATATACACATGAAAAATACAACCAAGAATGCAAAGTAGTCCGTAATTAAGTGTTGGAAGGAAGGCTAATCACAGTTGATTAGTGGTTTGGAGTAATGAAGATTTTCTCATAAAAATGGATGAGGACTAAGATGATTAGAAATGAGAGATTTGCTTTAGATAGCATTTGCTTTGAAAAAACTTCACCTGAGGCGGAGTTGAGCAGCTTTTACTGGCTTCCACCAACTTTTTTTTTTAAGCTTCACCATCCTCATCACAAGGCTCCAGGTTTCTGCTGGGCCTATTTTACTGATGCATATCTTAGCACTATACCTGGGCTTCCCTTCTGTAATGCTGAGTGCTTTAATTACTCTTGGTGTAGTAAGTTGAAGAAAAGAGATTAACTCTTTGCTGACATTTTTTACATATAAATTTAAACCAAGAAGTGACTAAGTTAACTTTGGGATTCAGTAAGGCTGTAATATCAATTGTAGTATCTCGGTGTTAATTTGTTTTTAATGCTTTTTCTTTACATGGGATTTCAGATTCATGGAAACAGCTATTCTCATAAAGTGGACATCTTTTCTTTAGGCCTGATTCTGTTTGAACTGCTGTACCCATTCAGCACTCAAATGGAGAGAGTCAGGGTAAGTACTCCCCTCTAAAAATTGTAAAAGGTTGAAAAGAAAATAATCTAAAATTAACAAGAGGCTCGGCGCCCATAGCTCAGTGAGTAAGGGTGCCAGCCATGGCCTGCTAAACAACAATGACAACTGCAACCAAAAAATAAGCGGGGTGTTGTGGCAGGCTCCTATAGTTTCAATTACTTGGGAGGCTGAGGCATCAGAATTGCTTAAGCCCTGGAGCTTGAGGTTACTGTGAGCTGTGATGCAACAGCGCTCTACCAAGGGTAACATAGTGAGACTCTGTCTCAAAAAGAAAAAATTAAATTAAAATTAAATTAACAAGAGAAAGTTTTGAAAGAATATTCTTAATGCCAGCAAACTTGTTAACTAGAAGATGTCATGGGAGCAACACGGAGGAGATTTCTAGACTGTTTCCATGTAAAGCTCAACTTTTCAAGAAATCATTTAGTTAGATTTTTTGTGCCTAGATTTTGCTGAAGTCCATCGTAATTTAACAATATTATCTTGCACTCAATAAGTTTGTAACAAGTGAAAAGCTAAGGGAATCACAGGGTAAAGGGACAGGGGAAGTGGTGGTGAGTGCAGGAGGAGGGAGTGGTGATTGTTGTTCACAAGAGATTTTTCCAGAGGACAGGCTGCCGCAAGCTCATGTATTTAAAATCTGACAAATTAAGCATATCAGTTTTTTCCTCTCTAAGTAAATCAGTGATCATAGCTTTCAAGGTAGATGATACTGGAAGTCTTTCTAAATAGGTCTCTTCCTAAGTGGTTACCCTAGCAATTCTAGTGTCTGTCCCTGGTGTTTAACTCCATATTTCCAAAGTTTGTGCTCTTAATCACTATTTCTTAATAGATTAATTTTAGAATGTACCTATTGATTTCTGGCATGGTAGAAAAGGGTATAATTCTCACATAGAACCAAAGGACTCCTATCTTTTTAACTAAAAGGACCTACCAAATGTTCTGTACAATAAATGGGGGGAAAAAGCAACCAAAATAACTAACTTTCAAAACACCAAAAATAAAAGCCCTATAAGCTTCCAGAAAAGAAAATAAAAACAGGTCCAACCTAAGTAAAGGATCAGTAATCAAATGGGATCAAAATTTATGTAGTTATGGCCAGGCGCAGTGGCTCACGCCTGTAATCCTAGCACTCTGAGAGGCTGAGGCAGGAGGATCCCTTGAGTTCAGAAGTTTGAGAGCAGCCTGAGCTAGAACAAGATGCCCTCTCTACTAAAAATAGAAAAATTAGCTGGGCATTATGGCAGATGCCTATAGTTCCAGCTACTCAGGAGGCCTAGGCAAGAGGACTACTTAAGCCCAGGAGTTTGAGATTTCTGTGAGCTAAGCAGACAACCAAGGCACTCTAATTTAGGGCAACAGATTGAGACTCTGTCTCAAAAAAGAAAAGAAAATTTACATGGTTATAAGTGCATTAAAGAATATTATCAAGAAAGTGAAAAGACAAGCTAGATGTGGTGACACAAGCCTTATAGTCCCAAGTACTTGGGAGACTGAGGCAGGTGGATCACTTGAACCAAGAAGCTCAAGGCTGGAGTACACTGGGACCATTACCCTGAAACACGACTGCACTCCAGCTTGGTCAACATAGTGAGATCTCAAGCTGGGCACCATGGCTAACACCTGTAATCCTAGCACTGTGGGAGGCTGAGGCAGGTGGATTGTTTAAACTCAGGAGTTTGAAACCACCCTGAGCCAGACTGAGACCTCATCTCTAAAAATAGCCAGACATTGTGGCAGTTACCTGTAGTCCTAGCTCCTTGGGAGGCTGAGTCAAGAGAATCATTTGAGCCCAAGCTATGACACCATATCACTCTACTGGGGGCAAGAAAGTGATATCCTGTCTCAAAAAAAAAAAAAAAAAAAAATTTAAATTTAAGCTTTTAAAGAATAGTAAGATCTCATCTCTAAAAATAAAAAGGAATGCTTGTTTTAGCAGCACATATGCTAAAATTAGAACAATACAGAGAAGATTAGCATGGCTCCTGTGCAAGGATGACAGGCAAATTCATGAAGAGTTCCATATTTTTATTGGTACTAAAGTTCTTGGGTGCAGAAACTAAGATTCCGGTAAGCTAAGTGACTCACCCAATTGAATTATCTTTGGGCTTCACATCCTATTAAAAAATAAATACTTAGAATGGGTACAGACGATTGCACTAATGTACACAGCTATGATTTAACAATAAAAACAAATTTTTTTTTAATAATAAAATAAAATTACCATTGTTTTTAAACCAGAAAAAATAAATAAATAGAATTTTCCTTTAAATCCATCAAAAAAAATAAAAATAATAAATAAATAAATAATAAAAAGGGAAGTGAGGGTGGCACCTGTGGCTCAAAGGAGTAAGGCGCTGGCCCCATATGCTGGAGGTGGTGGGTTCAAACCCAGCGCTGGCCAAAAAAAAAAAAAAAAAAAAAGGAAAGTGAAAAAATACCCAGAGAATTGGGAAAAAAATTTATAAATCCCATTATCTGAAAAATGTCTAGCATCCAGATATAAAGGATTATTACAACTCAATAAGAACACAACTCAATTAACAAATTGGCAAAGCAATATACATTTGTCTAAGAAGATACAAGTGGCTAATAGGCACATGAAAAGATGTCCAGCATAGTCAGGCATTAGGGAAATGCAAATCAAAATCACAATGAGATCCCACTTTCCACAACTTAGGATGTCTGTAATAAAAAAAAAAAAAAAAAAAAAGTGACAAAGAGGCTCGTGTTAGCTAGGATGTAGAAGAATTAGAACCCTTGTACATTGCTGGTGGAAATGGAAAATGGAGCAACTACTGTGGAAAATAGTTTGTCAGTTTCTCAAAAAGTTAAACATAGAATTACCATATGATTCGGCATTCTACTCCTAGGTATATGCTTGAGGGAAATGAAAATATAGACAAAAACGTGTACACAAATGTTCGTAATAGCCAAAAGCTGAAACAACCCAATTGCCCATCAACTAATACACAGAAAAACAAATTGAGGTATGTCCATACAAAGTAATACTATTCAGCCATAAAAGGAGTGAAGTACTGTCATGGGCTATAACGTAGGTGAACCTCAAAAACATTATGCTAAATGAAAGAAGCCAGACGCAGAAGTCCACATGTGTATGATTCCATTTTTGTGAAGTGTCCAGAACAGGGAAATTCCTAGGGACAAAATTATATTAGTAGTTGCCAATATTTTCTCAGTGTTTCTATATAGCTATTCTCTCTATGTGTAGTGTTCACATATACATATGTGTGTATATAAATGTCTGGACCGGGTGGCGCCTGTGGCTCAAGGAGTAGGGCGCTGGCCCCGTATACCATAGGTGGGAGGTTCAAACCCAGCCCCGGCCAAAAACTGCAAAATAAATAAATAAATAAATAAATAAATAAATGTCTAGACCATATATATACAGTTGTCCCTTATCCAGCCCCCCCCCCCCCGCAGATGCTCAAATTCCTTGTATAAAAGGGTATGGTATTTGTATACAAACTATGAACATCTTTCCATATACTTTAATCATCTCTAGATTACGTACAATACCTAATGTAATATGCTATATAAACAGCTGTTATGCTGTAGAATAATGACAAGAAAAGAAATTTGTACTGTTTAGTACAGATAACTGTCATTTTTTCAAATACTTTTGATCTGTGGTTGGTTGAATCTTCTGCCTCAGAACCCGTGGGTACAGAGGGCCAGCTGCATGTGTACATATCCATTCCTCCTGTATTTTGATGATTTGATGGAGTGTACATCTGGGCACAGAAAGCACTTCATATAGATTACCTAGTTCAGAAAAACAAAGTTTCCTATCTGTTTAATATACAACTTTTCTTCTTAGTTATTCTATTAGATCATTTTGTTGTTTTTGTTGAAATAGATTCATATGTCAAAATAAATTTAAAAATAAGTAACCCTTTTGTTTCTCTTTAGACCCTCACTGATGTAAGAAATCTCAAATTTCCACCACTGTTTACTCAAAAATATCCTCGTGAGGTACGTATACCTTATATACATATAATTCTTATCTTCATTTTTTCTAATGACATTTAGAACTTAAAGAGTCCTCAACAGTCAACTCAGTCTCTCCATTTTACAGATGAGAAAAGCAAAGGTCTAGAGAGGAAAGGGAGCTGCTCCCAAGATCGGGTGATTTGTTAAAACCGAAGTCTGGACCACATGTCTGGCTTCCTCAGCCCAGAGTGCTGTGCTCCCTGCCACATGACCTCCTACAAAGTTTGTACATTGAATTTTCTTGAATTCAATGTTGAATTCAAATATTGAATTTTCTTTTTATTTTTTATTTATTTATTTATTTTTTGAGACAGAGTCTCACTATGTCACCCTCAGAGCACTGTGGTATCACAGCTCACAGCAACCTCAAACTCTTGGGCTTAAGCCATTCTCTTGCCTCAGCCTCCCAAGTAGCTGGGACTACAGGCGCCTGGCTATTTTTTTTGTTGTTGTTGTAGTTGTCATTGTTATTTAGCTGGCTGGGGCTGGGTTCAAACCCACCAGCCTTGGTGCATGTGGCTGGCAACATAACCACTGTGCTACAGTCACCAAGCCAGTATTTTATGTTTCTTTCTTTTTTTTTTTTTTTTTTTTGAGACAGAATGTCACTATGTCACCCTCAGTAGAGGGCTGTGGCTTCACAGCTCATAGCAACCTCTAACTCTTGGGCTTAAGCTATTCTCTTGCCTCGGCCTGCCAAGTACGCCCGCCACATCGCCTGTTTTTTGTTGCAGTTGTCATTGTTGTTCAGCAGGCCCAGGCTGTGTTCGAACCCACCAACCTCGGTGCATGTGGCTGGCACTATAACCACTGTACTACAAGTGCTGAGCCCAATTTTTTATGTTTTTAAGGACAGTCAAGTAAAGCAGTGGGAGTGGAGAAGGGACAAAGTAATCTGTAACTGGTTGTGATCAGTTGTAAACACCACTGCACTCAAACCAGCCTGAATCATCTTAAACAGTTGAAGTAAATAGTATGTGTTGATCAAATTGGAAAAAGTCAAAATTTATCTTTCAGTATTATAAGTCTAGTGAAGGATTCCATTAAAAATGACCTTTATAATAACATACTTAGGTATTCTTAAATGAAATGTGTTTTACTAAACATTGTTACATTTTTGCAAAGTTGATGAAGCTATTCCCAGGGTGGCTCATAAGAGCATATGTTAACATTAAAAAGGATTTTTAAAAATCAAGAAAAGGGTGGAGTATGGTAGCACTCCTGTAATCTCAGCATTCTAAGAGGCCAAGGCAGGTGGATCACTTGAGCTCATGAGTTTGAGACCAGCCTGAATAAGAGCGAGACCCCGTCTGTAAAAAACTCGCTGGGCGTTGTGGTGGGCTCTGTACTCCCAGCTACTCAGGAGGCTAAGGCAAGGGATCATGAGCCCAAGAGTTTGAGGTTGCTGTGATGCTACAGCACTCTATCGGGAGCAACAAAGTGAGACTCTGTCTCTAAAATAAAAATTAAAAAAATAATAATAAAAATCAAGAAAAGATATTGGGCTCAGTGCCCGTAGCACAGTGGTTTCAGCATCAGCCACATACATCAAGGCTGGTGGGTTCGAACCCAGCTCAGGCCAGCTACACAATTGAGAACTGAAAAAAAAAAAAAAAAAAAAAAAAAAATATATATATATATATATATATATATATAGAGAGAGAGAGAGAGAGAGAGAGAGCACGCGCGCGCGCCAGGCTTTGTGGTGAGTGCCTTAGTCCCAGCTACTTGGGAGGCTGAGGCAAGAGAATCACTTAAGCCTAAGAGTTACAGATTGCTGTGAGCTGTGAAGCCACAGCACTCTATCGAGGGCAACATAGTGAGACTATATTTCCAAAAAAAAAAAAAAAATGAAAAGAAAAGGTGTTGGTTGCTAATCTCTGGCATGATTTTTTTTTTTTTTTTTTGGGGGGGGGGACAGAATCTCACTTTGTCACCCTCAGTAGAGGGCCCTGGCATCACAGCTCACAGCAACCAACCTCAAACTCTTGGGCTTAAGCGATTCTCTTGCCTCAGTCTCCCAAGTAGCTGAGACTACAGGCGCCTGCCACAACACCCGGCTTGGCATGACTTCTTTAATTAAAATTTTTATTGAGGTCATTATATACTTATATGCAGTTGTAAGATGAATTTATTTTTAAAATCCAATGATGTCTGTTATTTCAAAGATGTGATTTTAAAAACCGTTTATTATCACCAATTACTCAAAAATGATCCATGTTTGTTTGGAGCTTAGATTGGCAAGCTAGGGCCCACAAGTCAAATCCAGCCAGCTGCCTAATTTTGTAATAAAGTTTATTGGAACACAGCCATACCTGTTAATTTACATACTGTCTTAGGCTGCTTTTGTTCACCAACAGCCAAATTGAGTAGTTGCATTAGAGACTATAGGACTCATAAACTTAAAATATGTCCAGAAAAATTGTGCTGGCCCCTGATTTGAAAGATTGTTCAGTGATGTAAACCTGACCTTTTTATCACAAAACAATTTTTGTATTTCAGTATGTGATGGTTCAAGACATGCTCTCTCCATCCCCAATGGAACGGCCAGAAGCTACAAACATCATTGAAAATGCTGTATTTGAGGACTTGGAGTTTCCAGGAAAAACAGTGCTCAGACAGAGGTCTCGCTCTCTGAGTTCATCAGGAACAAAACATTCACGACAGTCTAGCAACCCCCATAGCCCTTTGCCAAGCACTTAGCCTTAAGTAGTGCTAGCAACCCTAATAGGTAGAATAACCCACCTCTTAGGAATGTGACTTGAAGATTTTGTTCTTTGCTCAATCGTATTTTGGACTGCTTTTTCTAAGTCAAATTTAAACTGGATTTGAGGGCATAACCTAATTTGAGAAAACTCTTAATTTTTGCTGTACTTAGCAGAGGACTCTAAATCATATGTGGTCCTTGTTCTTCGTTAGTCTCTTGACACTGGCTGGCCAAGCTTTATAGCCCTCACCTTTTGCCTAGGGAGTTAGGAGCAAACCCTAAAATAGAGAATTAAAATGGAAATATTTTTATAGCACGAAGAATGAAAGTCTACTCATGTGGTAACTATATTGTTCTAGAAATATGCTTTCTAGAGACTTGATGATTTTGAAACTGATTTCCAAAAAAGCTGCTTCCATTTTTGTCCCTGGTGGGTAAATTAGGAATCTGCACTATTTTGGAGGACAAGTAGCACAAATTGTATAACGGTTTATGTCCATAGTTTTATAGTCATATTTGTAGTATTAAATAGCTTTATTCCTTAGATGGTTCTAGGGAACATGTAGAGCTTTTTGTACTTTTACCTCCAATAAAGGGAAAATGAAGCTTTTTTTTTTTTTTGTAGATTGGTCAAAAGTTCTGGCTTGGGAAGGGAAAAAGTTATAGTAAGAAATGGATCATATATTACAACTAACTTTTTTATTTTGGACTTTTTAGACCTAATGAAATCTTAAATGTCTTATATATAATCCTAATTTAGGTTGATACTTCCCCAAAATTGATTATAGATACCAGTTTAATCATCTAACTTGCTAACATGTTTTTATTTTTCACTGTAAATATGTTTATTTTTTATTTATAAAAATTCTGAAATCAATCCATTTGGGTTGTTGGTGTACAGAACACACTTAAGTGTGTTAACTATTGTGACTTCTTTCAAGTCTAAATGATTTAATAAAACTTTTTTAAATTATTTGTGGTTGACTCTTTTAGAAGTTAGTCTCAAAATGGCAGATTTTCAAATTTATAAAATGAGATCATAGGTCTCAGAGGAGTTTTAACCCTACATTTGAGCAATCTTACTCCTAACCTATTCCACACACGTCTTTTCTGTTATTTCCCAAACTTGGCGGGCCCCTTTCAGAATTCAGAATCCGTAACTAAGATATTTGCTCAGCGTCTACTCTGTGCCAGGGACTGGGACTATAAGGAGGAAAAGGGCGGTGGCGATGCTTGCTCTGTTGGTATTGTGGTGTGTCCCACACAGAGGCATGTGGCATGCTGGGCTAACTAGGCACAACCAGCCAGACACAACCTATAAGGGTCAAAGAGCATGAGTATCTCCATCTTACAAATAATGGCTGCCACACAAAGTTATAAACAATTTGTGAGCTGGACAAACACTTCCCAGATACTTGTGGCCAACTGTGTATCCAGACTGGCACATTGTCTTAACTTCCACGGGTTCTGCTTGGCTCCTGGCCACCCCAACCCCATTGGCTTCATCTCTTGGTTGGCCATCTAGGGGTGAAGACTTGTTGATTTCTTCCCAGCACACCCCACTCAGTGCCCTGAATACTCTTTGACCTCCACAAGCCCACTAGGAGCTAGCAGTGGCAGGTATTACCATTACTGTTACCATTCTGCTTATGGTCAAGCCCAAGCCCAGAAAGTGCTATGACTTGACCAAGGTCACAAAGTCAGCAAGAGCAGAATGGGACCGAAACCTAGGTATTTGATTCCTAGTCAGCGTTTTGTCTGCTCTCTTGTACCAAGCTGTCTAAGGATTTGTAAATTCCTGCACGATATAATCAGATTTTCTTTGATTTTAATCCTGGGTCTGCCTTTGCGGGTTCCAACAAGAAAGGAGGCATGCAGATGGGGCTGGGCCAGCAACACTTAGCATGTCCACAGCAGAGCCAGAACAGATCCCTTTCTACCAACTCCGAACATTAAGGCCCCTTTGAGTGTTTGCTTTTCTGAAATCTTTCTCTCACCCCAATCCCAAATTTGCCTCTGTTTTTAGCATACTTTGTACTTAGTTGCACTTAATCATTATCAGCTACAGATGAGCCAGCAACTCTGATTTCAAGTCAGCCTTCATTCATTTCTAAGGTCCCAGAGGGTAGAGAACAGCTGCTTCCTGTAATGCAGCAACCTCCAGCAGAAAGCTCAGTACTTGATTACATACGAGCAGAATTGAATTAGAGGAACTTCAGTATATGCCAACGTAGCTGCAGGAAATAAATAGCCAAATGGAAAGATGAGAAATGCACTAGTCACAGCAATAAAAATTTGACAGAACTGAAGAAGGAATAATTATCCTGGTGCTAAAAATAAATGAAAGTCTCAAATCTTAGAAGTTTTCTAAAGGAAAGAGATCTTGTGCTTTAAGGACAAGAGAAATAGACTCAGACTCTTGGTAGCACCCTCAGGGCTCCGCCTGGTGCTGGCCTCCATTGGTCTAACTCTAACTCAATGCCCTTCTTTTGGGAAGGATACCACGGGGAGAGTCTCACACATGTCTGTTGACACCATGTCACAAGGAAGCACACATTATCTTGTGGGTTCCTCCAGGGAAGCCACAGTACTGGGTTGAAATTCCTCCCCGAAATTCTAGCCCTGCAACTACAGTAACTGCCACCAGGTGGCTCATTTTTACCTTTTTCCCGAAGTACAGCCCTGAGTCGCTTAGGAAGAGGATGCATTCTGAGAAATGCCTCCTTAGGCAATTTAATTGTATGAACGAACATCTTAAAGTGTGCTTACACAAACCCAGGAAGTATAGCCTATTGCGCACCCGGCTATATGGTATAGCCTCTTGTTCCTAGGTTGCAAACGAGTAAAACACGTGACTGTACTGAATACTGTATGCAAGAATAACAATGGTATATTTGTGTTACATATCTAAACATAGAAAAGGGACAGTAAAAATATGATCTCCTGGGACCACTTGTGGTCCTTCATTGACCAAATGTCATTATAAAGTGTGTGATTGTGGTAGATAGCCAAGAGCTGAGATAAAGAATATTCTTCAACCTGCAGAGGTATTCCCCACCCCTAAACATCCAGCACATCATGAGAACAAGAAGTGTGTCAAGAGGTAACTGATATAAACATGACCAACTATGTAAAATCTCATAATGCTTTTGTCACAAACGACTTTTAAATTTCTTATGTGACCAATGGCTTAAAACTAAAATATAGGAACAATGTATACCTGGCTACTCCCAATAAATCTACTTCCAGAAATTCTTAGTCTTCTTCATTCCTTCCTCAGTGCCTGGAGCAGCAGAGTAGCTTTCTTTTCTGTTTCTTCATACTCCCGGAACTAAGAAAAGATTGGGGAAGGAATAAGGAACAGCCCATGTAAAGGCTTGGAGGGCAGGGAGGAGAAAGGAAGAGAGCTCTTGGTGGCGGGGGTGGGGAGAAGGAGACCAATTTAAGAATTAATTGTAAGCCTGGCACCTGTAATCCTAACAGGCCAAGGCTGGTGGATCACTTGAGCTTAGCTGTTCTCCTTGAGCTCAGGAGTTCAAGACCAGCCTGAGCAAGAATGAGATCCTGTTTCTACTTAAAAAAAAAAAAAAGAATAAGACGACAAAATAGCTGGGGGTTGTGGCAGGTGCCTATAGTACAGCTACTCAGGAAGCTGAGGCACGCAGATCTCTCTCTTCCCCCCCCCCCTTTTTTTTTTGGCCAAGGCTGTGTTTGAACCCACCACCTCTGGTATATGGGGCCGGTGCCCTACTCCTTTGAGCCACAGGTGCTGCCCACCTTTTTTTTTTTTTTTTTTTTTTTTGAGACAGAGTTTTACTATGTGGCCCTCGGTAGAGTGCTGTGGTGTCACAGTTCACAGCAACCTCCAATGCTTGGGCTTAAGTGATGCTCTGACCTCAGCCTCCTGAGTCGCTGGGACTACAGGCATCCACCACAATGCCTGGCTATTTTTTAGTTGCAGCTGTCATTGTTGCCTAGCTGGTCTGGGCCAGGTTCTAACTCGCCACCCTCGGTGTGTGTGGCTGGCGCCATAACCACTGTGCTCTTAAGAACAGGAGTTTGAGGTTGCTTAAGCCAAAGCACTCTACCAACGGGGACAAATTGAGACGCTATCTCAAAAAAAAATGTCTCTCTTACCACCCTCTGCTTCTCTATGAGAGGGACCCATTTCCAACTCCTTTGGAAGTGTTCAAAACTTTCTTTGTTCTTCCTAAATAAAATTTCTCTTTGTTAAGGAAAAAAAAAAATTAAGTTTAAGGCAGAAAGGCCAGGACACTGGAATTAACTAAATGTAAGGCAAAGTGAAGAGGGCTCCCAAGTTTCTGATGTGGAAACTTGAATAGAATCCAGAAGAAGGAGGGTACAGTTTGGGCACAGAAAAAATGACAAGTGTTTGTTTCCTTTTGAAGATGGTTTTTCAGAACTCTGGTAAAAAGTTAGGGCATTAGTAAAAAATGAGAAGCCAGGCTGGGTGCAGTGGCTCACATCTGTAATCCTAGCATTCTGGGAGGCTGAGGTGGGTGGATTGCTTGAGCCCATGAGTTTGAGACCAGCCTGAGCAAGAGTGAGACCTCAGCTGAGGCCAGAGGATCACTGGGACCCAAGACTTGGAGGTTGCCGTGAACTGTGACACCACGGCACTCTACCCAGGGTGACAAAGTAAGACTCTGTCTCAAAAATAAATAAAAAGAAAAGCTGAGAAGCTATAGAAATTTCTGAGCTGAGGAAGGACATGATGAGAGATATTAAGATCACTGTGACAAGTGAGGAAGGTGGTTGACTAGAGCATAAAAGAGCTGGAGACAGGAAACCAGGCAGGTGGCCATAGCCTTCATCCAGCAAGAGATCAGTGGGCCTGAGCCAGGGCAGTGGGGACTGCAAGACACCACTTCCTTGTCCAGCAACTGGCCATGTGCTGGCTCTCAACAGCCAGAGGAGAATCCTCTAACACTGTTAAGTTTGAGCTTTGAAAGGCTTTGGAGTGCTGTAGTGAGTGGCTCCCTCTTTGGAAAGGACCTGTCGCTTCTCCACGTGATTAGCCTTTACAGGGAACCCAGAGAATATTGTTGTAAATGATAACAACCCCGGGACCAGAGCCTCTCTTGCTAGCAGCAGGAATGTGGATAGGAAGAGGGAAGGAAATGAGGAGTGCGCTGGCCCAGAATTCTCCAGCCACTCAGGAGGAGCCTGGGAAGATTTTTACTACTCAGAAAGGTCACAAACCCACCCAGAAAGGTCACAACTGCCCAGAAGGCAGGCGATGTTTTGATACTGAGAAGTAATGAAAGAGAAAGGGTTTTCTCTCTCCAAAGGGATCTTTTGAAGACATACTCAATAAAATGGCTGAATAAATGAAGATATTTAGTATATTCATACTATAAATGTTATGCAGCTATTAAAGCAAATGAGTCCAGTAGAATAAGTGGAATTATTAAATGGTTTTTTAAGCAGATAAGTGATAGTCTTGGGCTCAAGCAAACCTCTTGCCTCAGCTGGGTTGCCCACCACAACACCCAGCAATTTTTAGAGACGAGATCTCACTCTTGCTCAAGCTGGTCTTGAACTCCTGAACTCAGGCAATCTACCTGCTCCCGCCTCCCAGAATGCTAGGATTACAGGCATGGAGCCACTGTCCCTGGCTAAATGAAATGTTTTCATGGGCATAAAGTTTTGGAAGGATTCACACCAAAGACTACGCCATGGTTGGGGGAAAGTGAGAGGACATTATGAACTTCAATACACATCTTACTGTTGGTTTGACTTCTTTCCCACAGAGGTAGGACTTTTGCAATTAATAATAGTAAATTAATAAAAGAAAAAGCAAAGTAGTAAACATTTACAATATTTTAATAGATCTCATATTTGTATTCTGCTTTATAGTTTATTTGACGTGGTCTCATTTAACTTTACTGGGACCTCTGCAAAGCAGATATTTGCATTGCTATTTTACATGTGAGGAAACAGAATGCAGTAATTAAAATAATTACAGTAACATAACAGGAAGCTTGTAATAATCTACTTAGTCTCCCATCCTTATTAGCACAACCATTCCCACTTCTCTGAATTCTCTCCAACCCAGAGGACATTTTAGAGAAGTGACAGGTGACGAGACTGAGCTTTGGAATTACAGCCTGCTGCATTTCTTCTTACTTGTTTACCGTTTTCCTTCAGCTCTGGATCTGTTTCCTGAACCGCAAACAGCACAATATGAAGATGTTAAGATCAACATACATAATGTTAAGCAATAAACCTGAATTCAGTAAATAGAGACAAAATGAAATCACAACTTCAATTTCCTGAACTCTTAAAGTGGACACAATTCAGTGCAGGGTTACTGTGAAGATTAAGTGACACAAAACTCTGAGCTAAAGAGTAGAACCTCCATAGCCGGCCACCTCCCTCCATTAACCACCTCCTTAAGTTGAACTAATTTCATAAACTAGACATGCACCACATGTACGTATCAGTACAGTAGGCCCAGTGCCTTATGTTGACCAGTTTGATACAATCCCTTGGCTGGTCAACTTACAAAGGTTCTACTGTATGTGCAACATATGCAAATCTATGATGATACGGTCAGAGAGAAAAGTAAAGAAAAAACCTCTGCCTGTTATGGTCGGTTACTTAAGGAGTGGAAGAGAAGAAAACAAGTGGTAAAGAAAGAAGGAAAGAAAAACAAGTGCATATTAAAATATGCAGTATATAAAAATTTATTATGTTTCTGCAAAAAATATAGACATCAAATATGCCTGTGACAAGGACTAGAGGTTGACATTTGCTGGGTGAGAGTAAAATGTTTTGCAAGTATGAAAGTGTGGTTATTGGGTAGCACCTGTGGCTCAAAGGAGTAGGGCTCTGGCCCCATATGCTGGAGGTGTTAGGTTCAAACCCAGCCCTGGCCAAAACTGCAAAAAAAAAAAAAAAAAAAAATATGGTTATTATTCAAGTACTCAAGGAATGGCCTTTGTTATCTGAGGGTCTTGGGCCTGCTATGGGGGACGGGGCAGAGCTGAGAATGCCTCCCTTTTTCCAGGCCTTTGACCCTAGGCTGCAGGTCAATGGGAAGTTATCCAGCCAGTTTTCCCTCCTTTGCAGCAAGGCCAGTGGGTTTGGAGATGAAAGATAAGGGGATGCAGAATAGATACTCAGGTTAGGGCGCAGCCTATAGCAGGAATTGTTAGTGCACAGATCCAGATGCGGGGAAGAAGGGCTCAGCTGGCCATGTGGGGACAACAGACACCAAGGCAAGGGGCCCACAGTGCCCTGGGTTCCATCCCTCAAGGACCTTGTGGTTGGAGAAGAACTGGGTGTCACCGACTCAGTCTAACGCTGGTGTTGGGTCCTTCTATGGGAGAGAGGTGAGGGGCAGGGGGACAAGCTGCACATGAGTACCACGGACGATGGGAATGCGTAGAGAAGGGGAGGTGGGTTGGAATAGTCAGTCCACCCTCCAACACCCCCAACCCTTGTCAGTAGCTACAGCCCAGTCTGTGTTGAATGGATCCCCCCCCACTGGCGGCAGAGGGTAGGCTCCAGGGTGGGTTTCCAAGGCAAACATTCCTGAAACACGTACTGCATACTAAGTCACAAGATCTCATTTAATCCCCTCAACAACCTTGGGAGATATGGTGGCTCCCATTTTACAGAAAAGGAAACTGAGCCTTACTCAGCCCAAGGAGTTTCCCCAATGGGTATAATCAGGCAAATCAAAGGTGAATACTGTAGGGGGTTTTGTTTTTTTTGGAAAATGAAAAGAACTTGATCTGGCTACTCATCAGGGAAATATAAATGAAAGTAACAATGGATCCCATTTTTTTCTATTAAATGGCAAAAATTATAAAGATTTGCCTGAGCAAAAGTCTGATGAAACAATTCTCTCATAGACTGTTAGAAATACAAACTTGAATGCATTTTTATAAATTTTTCTGTCAGTATCTGTCTCAATTTGAAAGCTAATTTCCCAAGAAGCAGTAATTCTACTCTGGGAATATATTCTTTAGAAATAATCACACACACACACACACACACACAACACACACACACACACATATATTATATATGTTAATATATATATTAATATTAACCTTAGTGAGAAAGGTAAGTAAAGGAATGAGGGGTTTGTTTTTGTTTCTGTTTTGAGACAGAGCCTCACTCCCTCACCCTGGGTAGAGTGCCATGGTGTATCATCATAGCTCACTGCAACCTCAAACTCTTGGGGTCAAGAGATCCTTTTGCCTCAGTCTCCCCAGCAGTTGAGACTGACTACAGGCACCAGCCACCACGCTGGGCTAATTTTTCTATTTTTAGTAGAGGAGGGGTCTATCTCTTGTTCATGCTGTTTTCCAACCCCTGAGCTCAAGCAATCTACCTGCCTTGGCCTCCCACAGTGCTAGGTAGGATTACAGGCATGAGCCACCACACCCGGCCTTTGTTTTTGTTTTTAATGTGATTTACCCACTGGTACAGGGCTACCAGGAAATATAAGGCTGGAAGTCCAATCAATTCCATCCAGCCCCAATACTCAGTCTTGGCCATAACAACTGTACTCTGGAATCTTCAGGACCCAGAGCCCATCTTCCAAGTGCCTGTGCTGTTCACCCACAGCAGAATCTCCATCTCCACGGGGTACTTTTAGAGATGAGGTCTCACTATATTGCCCAGGCAGGAGGGCAGTGGCTACTCACAAAGCTTACTGCAGGCTATAACTCCTGGGCTCAAGAGATCCTCCTGCCTCAGCCTCCCTAGCAGCTGGGACTTCAGGAACACCGCATAGCACCCTGCTACTTCCAAGACTTAAAGAATCAAAAACTTTAAGAACCTAGAAGATACCTTTTTAAAATATTTCTTAGGTGATTCTAAGGTACTACTTCTCAGTCTTGACGCCATATTAGAATACTGGAAATGTTTAAAAAACAGCACTCCACTGAAGGTAACAATGTGAGATTGTTAAAGGGGAAAGGAAAAGCAAACAAACAAAAATAGCCAACATCCAGGCCATACTCCAGCCCTATAAATCACAACCTGTGGGTGTGGGGTCCTGTCATCAGGATTTTTTAAAGCTCCCAAGTGATTCCAAAGTGCAGACAAAGCTGAGAACCACAGGCCTCGTTTTCATAGTGGCTGCAGGGCTGGGAACATTAGCAGAAATGCAGAATGTCAGATCCACCCAGACCTGCTGTATCAGAATCCATGTTTTAACGGGAGCCCTAAGTGACTCATACGTGCATCAATGTTTGTGCTAGATTGCAGTGAGACTAGATTTATTTTAACCCTCATCCTGTACTAGCCCTACCCCGACTGATTAGAGGACAGACAGGCTGTTACTAACAAGATAAAATGCATCTACGACATGGTTCATTCTGCTGTTACCTCCTGAGTAACTCATAAGGGGAAGGGGCTGTTTTAGAGGCCCTATAACTCTTCCTCCAGGCCCCTAAAATCTGGACAACACAGGCTGAGGGAAACTGGTTTCAATGCAGTACAAGTGAGGATAATCAGAAGTAAATCTAGCAAAATTTCAGATGCACCCAGGTTGCTGTCAGTGGTCACCGCCACCTCTCGTGGGACCTCAGAACTAGTCTCCCCACATCCAATCAGTCCTAAACCAACTCATGCTCACAATGACAGAGACCATTACTCAACACAAATCTGGTCATGCTATTTATTCCCTACTTAACATCCTCCGAAAGCTCTTGGTCATGCTCAGGTTCAAAGTCAAATTCATGAGCTCAGCATACAAGGCCCTCCACCAGCTGACCCAGCTGATCCTCGTGTAGCCCAAGTTTGAGAACCCCCACATGCCCATTCTGCTGTTCAGGAGTAAGGAGAAACTCTGGCCTTTCTACAAGCTGCCATGCTCCCCAGCTCGTCTGTCTGCGACTTCCTCTACTCCCTCCATCACATTAACCCTAACCTTCTGGAATCTCCTTCCAGGTTAAGCCTCAGGATCATAATTTCTGTGAATCTCCTCCTGATTAGCCCTCATCCCAATGAAGAGCTGAACAATTGATCCTTAGGAGATGTCTGATCTGACTTCAAAGTTGTAGACCTGTCCAGTGAAAGTAGTAAGACTCTGTTCCCCAAGACACAGCTAGGAACTAATACCATCTGAGCTTAAGACTCTCTTCCCCAAGACACAGCTAGGAAGTAAGACCATCTGAACTTGGACACAACAGGATACAAGTTTAAATGTGTGTAACAGAAATGCAAATTACCAAAGGCATATACCTGTGGTTCTTAACCTTGGCTGGGGAGCTTTTTAAACATCCAATACCCAGGCTATACTCCAGACCAATTAAATCAGAAATTTAGGGGGATAGAACGGGTATCAGTATAGTTTTTAAAGTTTCTCAGGTGATTCTAATGTATACCCAAGGTTGAGAAACATTGGCTTAAATAACTTGTGGTTTCTTTAATTCCCTGAGATGTTCCAGAGCCAATGTGACTATGCACCACTCAGGAATCCAATCCTTCTGTCTGCCATTTCACCATCCCTAGGGCATGGCCCTTATCCACAAGGCCGAACTTGGCTCACAGCTGGTCCAAGCAGCATAAGAGAGATATAGGAGGGGAAATGCAGAACCTGGGTAAGGTGCATACTTCATGTTTGCTTATGACTCATTGACTGGAATTTAGTCAGATGGCCACATTTTATGCAAGGGATGCTGGGAAATGTAGTCTTTATTCCAAGTGGCTATGTCCAGCCAAAAAACTTAAGGATTCCATCAATATAGAAGAGAAAACGGCTATGGGAAGGCCCTCAATTTCTCCAGGGAATTATACATCATGGTGAACACAGGGCCCACTGTATTTTCCTAGTTTCTAAACAGCTGTGGAGCTGTAATCTGGATTGTAGCAGAACTACCCGCTACTGAGTTGGCACATCAATGCTGGGGCTGGGAATCTGTGCCATAATAAGTCCCCAGGCGATGCTTATGCCATGGACTGGGCATGGGTACCACTTTGTTAGATGACCCAAAAGTCTTCTCCAACTCTGCATTCTATGACCCCAATGTATAACTTTTTTTTTTCTTCATGTCAGACGGGTAATGTGCTGACGTGGTAACGAGATTTGTAAGAGGCACATGTCATGCATGCACATGAAAACCCAGTCATCACGCTTATGATTTACAAAAGGATTCAATGTATAAGTTTTTATTTTAAATTTAATGCTTCAGGCTCTGCTCTCATAGCACAGTGGTTACAGCACTGGCCACATGCACCGAGGATGCTGAGTTCAAACCCTGCCCAGGCCAGCTAAACAACAATGACAGCCCCAACAAAAAAATAGCTGGGTGTTGTGGTGGGCGCCTGTAGTCCCAGCTCCTTGGGAGGCTGAGACAAGAGAATCGCTTAAGCCCATGAGTTTGAGGTTGCTGTGAGCTGTGATGCCACAACACTCTACGAAGGGCAACATAGTGACTCTCTGTCTCAAAAAATAAATAAATAAAACAGATCTAGAGAGATGAAGGGATATGCCCAAGTTCCTCAGTGTTTAGGAGAAAAATTAAAACACTAGGTTTTTTTTTGTTTTTTGTTTTTTGTTTTTTAAGTGAAAGAACAGAGTTTACTGAAAGATAAGAGATAGATAAGAGAAAGAGGGAGGGCGGCACCTGTAGCTCAGTGGGTAGGGAGTCAGCCACATACACCGAGGCTGGCGGGTTTCAATCCGGCCTGGGCCAGCTAAACAACAATGACAAATGCAACATATAAAAAGTAGCCAGGCGTTGTGGTGGGCACCTGTAGTCCCAGCTACTCGGGAGGCTGAGGCAAGAGAATTGCTTAAGCCCAAGAGTTTGAGGTTGTTGTGAGCTGTTATGCCATAGCAGTCTACCATGCATGACATAGTGAGACTCTGTCTCACAAACAAAACAAAACAAAACAAATAATGCTTCAGATAGTGCACGTGCCTGTTCAGAATTTTGAACGGTGCTAAAGGATCGGAAGTAAAAGTTACCTCTCCCACCTTTCAGCCCCAGTCCCCCTCACCAGGGCAGTCCCTACTTCCAGTGTATTGTGTGCGCTCCCAGTAATCTTTCAGACCTACATGGGCACATATGTAGGAGTTCACTTTTGCCCCCAATGAGAGGAGAGGATATGCTCAGCTCTGTGCCACACCGTGTTCGTCTTCTAATTCATAACGACCGTTCCACATCTGTACACGTAGCTGTCTAAGTTCTTTTGATGGCTGCACTGTAAGGCCAATTGATGGACATTTGGGTTGCTTCCAGTACAATTAATAGTGCTGTGAATCTGCTTGTACAGAGTGCACTGAGGATTCTATTGGGACAAATTCCTAGAAGAACTGCCAGGCTGAAGTGTAAGTGCATTTTTTCCATCCAGGAAAGTTGTACCATCTTAAAGTCCCGACAACAGTGGGTGAGAGTTGGCCTCTCTGCCTTTCTCAACACTGTCATATTAATTCTTTAATCCCTCCTAATCTGATGGGTATAAAATGACATCTCTTTGTTGCCTACACATGCATTTGCCTAATTATGAAGTTAAGCATCTTTCCATATATTTTATTTTTTCATATATTTTATTTATTTATTTATTTATTTGGAGACAGAGTCTCACCATGTTGCTCTCTGTAGAGCACTCTGGCATCACAGCTCACAGCAATCTCAAACTCTTTCTTAAGCAATTCTCTTGCCTCAGCCTCCCAAGTAGCTGGGACTACAGGCACTCGCCATAATGTCTGGCTATTTTTTTGTTGTTGTTGTTTTTATTGCAGTCGTCATTGTTGTTTTAGCTGGCCTGGGCCGGGTTCGAACCCACCAGCCTTGGTGTATGTGGCCAGTGCCCTATCCACTGAGCTACAGGCACCCATCTGTCCATATGTTAAAATGCCATGTGTTTTTCTTTTCTGTTAACTTTCCATGATTTTGTCCATTTTTATGCCCCTCTTGCTGTGAACTTCTCAACATTTAGTTGTCTATGCTCAGTGCCTCTTCTCATTCTCTCTAGCTTACCGTCTTCTCTCCCCCATTCAGGCTTTCACCCCGAGGGTCCCTGGAGCTCTCTAAGTCCTCAGGCCCATCCAACCAGGGCCACCAACAGTGTCTGACTCCACCTCCCACCTGCCCAGTGATCACTGTCTCCTCCCAACACCTCTCTTCTGTGGTCTCCAGAACATTGCACTCCTGGCTTTCCTCCTGCCTCCCTGATCTTTTCAGCTTTGACCTGCCCTAGACCTCAGTCCTTGGCTGGACAGCTTCCTATCCTGGGCAAGGGGCCAGGTCTCCTGATTTTCAGTGCCTTCTGTCTGCTGTTAACTGCCACGATTCTGTCTCCATTCCTGGCCTCTCTCCTTAACTGTGCCCTGGGTAGACAACTGCCTCCTCAATGCCTAGGAGCATTTTAATCTTAATATTTCTAAGCCAGACTGATCTCCCTCCGCAAACCCATTTGGACTGCTGTCCTCTTCATCTCAATGAAAAGCATTGTGCACCTTTCCAGTTTGCACAAACTAAAAATGGAGTCATGATCAATACCATCAGTCCATCTGTCAGGAAATCTCCTGGGCTCTGCCTCCACACACACCCCAAATCCAACGGCCTCTCCACCTTCTCAGCCCGCATTGTGACCACCGTGGTCCACACCATCCCCACCTCTCACCTGGGTGATGCCAGCTGACTTCACCACTTTTCCCTTTGTCCTTTCAGTCTCTTCTCTATCCTGTGACCAAATTGATTCTTCTAAAACAGAAACCACCCCTTTTGGCCAGGACCGATGGCTCATGCCTGTAATCTCAGCACTCTAGGAGACTGAGGTCGACAGAATGCATGAGCTCCTGAGTTGGAGACCAGCCTGAGCTAGAGCAAGACTCTCATCTTTAATAAATAAATAGTGGCTTTGCCCCTGTAGCACAGTGGTTATGGCGCCAGCCACATACACATACAAGCCCAGCCTGGGCCAGCTAAACAACAATGACAACTGCAACAAAAAAATAGCTGGGTGTTGTGGCGGGCACCTATAGTCCCAGCTACTTGGAAAGCTGAGGCAAGAGAATCACTTAAGCCTGAGAGTTTGAGGTTGCTGTGAGCTGTGAAGCCACAGTACTCTACGAAGGGCAACATAGTGAGACTCTATCAAAAAAAAAAAAAAAAAAAAAATTAGCCTGGTATGTGGCAGATGCCTGTAGTCCCAGCTACTTGGGAGGCTGAGGCAAGAGAACCACTTGAGCTCAAGAGTCTGAGGTTGCTGTGAGCAATGACACCACCATACTCTGCTGAGGGCAACAAAGTGAGATGCTATCTCAAAAAAAAAAAAAAAAGAAAGAAAAAGAAGCCACCCCTTTGCTCATTGCTTTCCAGTGGCTCCCAGCTTACTTGAGATAAGAGTCACAGATTTTATAACGAGTCACCTGTTGCTCTACAATCCTGAGGAGAGACTCCCCTAACCTTTTAGACCTCACTCTTTTGTTTAATGCTGGCTCCTGGCCTCCTCAGGCTCTGTATCCTTGGGTGTTAAGGCCTCAGTGCCCCTACCGAGAGGCATCTCCCTTCCTCAAGGCTTTGCTCAAATGCCACCTGCTCTGGGGCACCTATTGACCCTCAGTCTGGTGTCACAGCTCTCTGCTCTTCCTTGCCTGCTTTGTTTTCTCCATTTCACTTATTACTTTCCAACATTCCATATGTTTCCCTTATTTAGTTTGTTGTTGTTTACCCCAAAGGGAATGGAATCTCCTTACCTTATTATTTTTGCCCTATTCCCAGCACTTAGAATTGTGTCTAATACATACGGGTTAAATAAATACGGTCTAAATGAATGAATGGTTAATTTTTTTTTTTTTTTGAGACAGAGTTTCACTATGTCACCCTTAGTAGAGTGCTGTACCATCACAGCTCACAGCAACCTCAAACACTTGGGCTTAAGCAATTCTCTTGCCTCAGCCTCCTGAGTAGCTGAGACTATGGGCGCCCGCCAGAAGGCCTGGCTATTTTTTTGTTACAATTTGGCCGGGGCCAGGTTTGAACCCACCACCCCCAGTAAATGGGGCTGGCACGCTACCTACTGAGCCACAGGTGCCACCCAAAACATATAGATTTCTTAATGTTTGGAAATTAGTAGGCACATCCTGGCATGTTGCTCAGCCAAAATGTTCTCAGAATATTCTATAATTTGCATATGGTTTGCTTGTCTCCAGTCTGTCAGTGCTGGGAGGAGGAGCCTAACCAGACGTGTCTGGGTTCCCGGGGCAGGCCCCTCATGAGTGGCTTCTGTGTTCCCAATGCAGTGAGTGAATTAGTTCTCAATGCAGAGATTGGATTCGTTCTCATGGGAATGGATAAGTGCTCACAAGGGTGAGTTGTCATAAAGTCAGGATGCCCCTCAGTGCTCTCTTCCCACAAGTCTGCTTCCCCTCGGATTGTGTCTGCCACGTTGTGATGTGGTATGAGAGCCCCTCTCCCAAAGCCAGGGCCATGCCCTTGACCTTCTCAGCCTGTAGAACCATGAGCTAAACAATTCTCTTTTCTTTATAAACTAGTCTCAAGTATTTGTCTATATTAACATAAAACAGATTAATATAAGATATTTAAATATATGCATTCTCTGATTGATTACTCCACTTCCCTCCCTTGTTCTAAGTTTATCTTACTGCTGTCTGTCTAAGACTTCCAGAGCCCTGCATCCCCTTCGGCAGAGCATCAGACACTCAACTGCTAGTGAACTGGATAAAAATGCAGATTCCAGGAGTTGGCTCCAGACCTAGTGAATCTCTATACAGACCCAGTGGAACGGAGGAGCCGGCATGTGGCCAAGGTACTCCGATGCCAACTCCTGCTAGGAACTGTCAGAATCAGTATTCAGCTGTGGATGGCCGCTTAATCTGGCACAGTGCCAAGGAAGCCTGGGGTCACAATCTTGACTCAGTCCCTTGATTACTAATCCTTTCCATGAAATGGGGTACTCCTGTGTCAGAGACAAAATGAGATTGAAAGAAGATACCATCTGTGGCTGCGCTTTGTAAACTCTGAGGAATACACACTGTTAGGGCTGTTAGCACTGCTTCACCACCCATCCCCTCACTCCCCACACACACACCAGAGCCCTGTTTCTGCAGCCTCCTCCTCAACAGGGTCCTCCCCAGACCAAGGAATGACAGAAGCATCCCCTGGGGTTCGACATAATGGTGGGAAAAAGCACAGTGCTGGGTAGCAGGGAATCTACAAGTAAAAGCAGCAGAATGGGTGTCAGTACACTCTCTTTTGTATTAATAATTAAAAGGAACATATAGCTGGGCATTGTGGAGGGTGCCTGTAGTTCCAGCTACTTCAGAGGCTGAGGCAAGAGAATCACTTAAGCCCAAGAGTTGGATGTTGCTATGAGCTGTGACGCCAGGGCTCTCTACTGAGGGTGACATAGTGAGACTCTGTCTCAAAAGATAATAATAATAATTAAAAGGAACACTTTATTAACCTTAAAATAATTTTTTTTTTTTTTAGAGACAGAGTCTCACTTTATCACCCTCAGCAGAGTGCCATGGCATCACAGCTCACAGCAACCTCCAACTCCTGGGCTTAAGCGATTCTTGTCTCAGCCTCCCGAGTAGGTGGGAATACAGGCACCCACCACAACGCCCCGCTATTTTTGTTGTTGTTGTTGCAGTTTGGCCAGGGCTGGGTTCGAACCCACCACCCTCAGTATATGGGGCCAGCACCCTAGCCACTGACCTACAGGCGCTGCCTCCTTAAAGCAATTTTAAAGTGCATTCATGTATATTCTTATTTGTGCCTTGTGAGATGGGTTTAATTACCTTTATTTCACATATGAGAAACCTAACAGTCAAAATGAGATTTCACTGGCAGGAAGAAGCCAAGATTCCCATGTGTGACCTGAGCCCTCAGTTTTCTCAGCTACAATGGAGTAGCAGCTGCACTAGCTCAATGGTTAATGTAGGTGTTTACTAAGATAGGAATGTGCTGGGCCTGACACTGGGGCTGGCACAGCTGGGTGGTCTGGGTGGCCCCATGCATCCAGTTCCAGAGTATCTACTCTAGATTTCCTGCTCTCATTCTTTTTTTTTTTTCTTTCATGTCCAGGGAACTTTATTGATGTTGCATGACAAGGTGGCACTCCCTAGACCCCTCCCATTCTTCAGGGGGTCTGGTGTGGAAACTGCGTCAAGGAGAGATTCTCAGTGAGTTGGGGGACTGAGTAGGCAGGGGCGCCCCAGCAGCTGAGGGCCTCTCTCTTCCTCTTGAGCTCTGGCTGAGCCTGGTGGTACAGGGGCTCTTATTCCTTGGAGGCCATGTGGGCCATGAGGTCCATCACCCTGTTGCTGTAGCCAAATTCGCTGTTGTCAGGCAGTAAGTTTGACAAAGTGGCTGTTGAAAGTAATGCCAACCCCAGCATCAAGTGTGGAAGAGTGGATGTCACTGTCGAAGTCGAAGGAGACGACCAGCTGCTCTGTGCAGCCCAGGATGCCCTTGAGGGTGCCCTCCGATGCCTGCTTCACCACCCTCTTAATATATTCATATTTGGCAGCCTTCTCCAGTTGACAGGTCAGGTCCATGAACAACAGATTGGCGGTGGTGACATGGAAGGCCAAGCCAACGAACTTCCTGTTCAGCTCAGGGATGACCGTGCCCACAGCCTTGGCTGCACTAGTTGAGGCAGAGATGATGTCCTAGAGAGCCCCGGGGCCATCATGCCACATCTTCCCAGAAGGGCTATCCACAGTCTTCTGGGTAGCAGTAATGGTATGGACTGTAGTCATGAGTCCCTCCACCATGCCAAAGTTGTCACGGGTGACCTTGGCCAAGGGGGCTAAGGTGCAGGAAGCATTGCTGACAACGGTGAGGTTGTTTTCGTACTTCTCGTGGTTCACACCCATCACAAACACGGGAGCATCAGCAGAAGGGGAGAGATGATAACCCTTTTGGCACTCCCTCTAGGTGACCCTCAGCCTTCTCCATGGTGGTGAAGACGCCAGTGGACTCCATCCTGCTTTCATTTTTATGTCAAGGACCTCAGGGGGCTCTAAAAAATTCAAAAGGAGGGGCCAGGCACGGTGGCTCACACCTGTAATCCCAGCATTTGGGAGGCTGAGACCAGAAGATTGCCTGAGCTTACAAATTTGAGGCCAGCCTGAGCAAGAGCAAGAGCCCATCCCTAAAAAATAGCTGGATGTTGTGGCGGGTGCCTGTAGTCCCAACTACTTGGGAGGCTGAGGTAAGAGAATCGCTTAAACCCAAGAGTTTGAGGTTGCTGTGAGCTGTGACTGCCACAGCACTTTACTGAGGGCGACATAGTGAGACTCTGTCTCAAAAAAAAAAAAATGTTTTTAAGAGGAGGGCTGATTTATGGTGTTTCTTCGCACTCTTTCAATGCATATAAACTCTTATTTTTAGGCCAGGCACAGTGGCTCATGTCTATAATCCCAGCACTTCAGGAGACTGAAGCAGGATTGCTTGAGACCAGGAATTCAAAAACAGCCTGAGCAACATAGTGAGACACCATCTTTACCAACAACAACAACAAAAATTAGCTGGGCCTAAGTGGCACATACCTATAGTTCCAGCTACTCAGGAGTCTGAGGCAGTGGGATCACTGAGCCCAGGAGTTTGAGGTTACAGTGAGCTATCATGTCACCACTGCACTCTAGGTGGGGCAACAGAGTGAAATCCTATTAAAAAAAAAAAAAAAAAAAAAAAATGCAAGGGCTTGAGCAATAGTTCACGCCTGTAATCTGAACATTCTGGGAGGCCAAGATGGGTGGACTGCTTGAGCTCACAAGTTCAAGACCAGCCTGAGCAAAATCAAGACCCCATTTCTACTAAAAATAGAAAAACTGAGGCAAGAGGATAGCTTGAGCCCGAGTTGGAAATCGCTGTGAGCTATGATGTCACAGCACTCTACCCAGGGAGACAGCTTGAGGCTCTGTCTCAAAAAAATAAAAATAAAAACAAATAAACTTTTTTTAAAAATCTACAATGATTGAGCACTCGCTGTTTGCCAGGCTTAGCATTGGATATTCACTCACGGACCCTTGACACATCCCTGTAGGAAACATAGGGACAAAGGGACTTGGGAATACACAAGGAGAGCAGATTGTTGGGGACAGGGGGTGTCAAGAGAGCATCTCTGTCTCTGAAGGAGGCAGAATTTCAGCTGGTGGAAAGTGCAGCAGACCATGTAGCTTTCAGGAAAGGAGAAGCAAGAGCTAAGCTCCGGACACTATATGATCATAAGAAACACCAGTAACATTTCCGGAGTGTAACACCTTGGTGTTATATTGGATAAGGTGATAAGGACATGGGGAAGGGTTTTGGCTCTCCTAACATGACAGCTCAAGAGATGACATCAGTGACTGGCAGTCTCTACACCTGTGGTGCAAAGAGCTACAGGAGCACGTCTGTAAGAAGCAGCAGGCGAAGGCAGTTGGGAGCGTACATTCTTTCATGACCGCTCACTCTGACTTTCTCTTCTCCTGCCCGCAGAACGCCTGCACGGCGTCTCTACCAAGACTGCTAAGAATTATTCTCCTATTAAGACTGCTTCTCTCACTCAAAAACTCTTTCTCTCTCTCTCCCTTTTGCTGAAGCAAATAGCCCTCAAGCACCTAAGGGTAGTAGTTCCCGAGCAAGATAATAGCTTAGTGGTCTGAGTCTGGAGCATAGATCAGCTGGGCAGAGACATGGCCAGTCCCACCCCGACAGGAAAGTAGAAGAAAGGGCTTTCTAGCGCACAGGAGAGAACATCAAGAGTGAAGGCAGAGAGGTGAATGTGAGTGTGGGGAAGGCAGAGATGGGGTTGGAAGGAACAGTGTGAGCTCACAGGAGGGGTTTATGCTCCCGTGCAGTGAGGCCCAGCGGGTGGGGAGATGTTATAGGGAGATGATGAATAGGTAAACAGACCTATGTTCTAAGATTCCTCCAGGGTGAATGGACTCCAGGGTGCCATGAGAGGAAACCTGCTGCCATGGGGTGTGGAATTCTGAGGCAGAATGCGGGGACTTGAGTGGATCTTTCTCAGAGAGTGTCAGTTTCATCAGCCTCCTATGGGAAACGCCTCAAAAGCAGTGTGTTGTGGGCTCAACTCATCCTCCTGTCCTCTTGGGCCTTATCCCTCCCTGAATTCCCCTTCTGCTGTCCTCTGCTGCTCCAGGGGACCCAGGCTATGGCAGGCCTTCTTACTCTGACTCCAGGACCCTGGTATATTATTCTGTGCTGGTGTTCAGGGATGCCTCAGATCCATTTGATGTCTTAAGCACTTCAGCTGTGCTCAGCCATTCACACCCTGGAGAGACTATGTAATTCCCTCCTCAACAAAAGATAGTTAAGTTTCTTAACTATATGGACCTCCTGAACATTGTGGGTTAAGAAGCACTGTAGGGGCCACTATTGGTGGCTCACACTTGTAATCCTAGCACTCTGGGAGGCCGAGGGGGTCGATTACCTGAGCTCACAGGTATGAGACCAGCCTGAACCAGAGGAAGACCTCACCTCTAAAAATAGCCAGGTGTTGTGGTGAGCGACTGTAGTCTAGCTACTTGGGAGGCTGAGGCAAGAGGATTGCTTGAGCCCAAGAGGTTGAGGTTGCTGTGAGCTATGACACGACAGCCCTCTACTGGGAGAAAGAAATGAGACTATGTCTCAAAAAAAAAGGAAAGAAAAGAAAGAACCACTGTAAGAAAGCTCTGAACCCAGCTGATCTTGGTTCAGGCAGTTGTTCGCACCAATGGGTGTCAACCAATGAAACGTGGGCATTAGCCAGATGTGGTGGCTCCCCCCTATAATCCTAGTAATTTGGGAGGCTGAGGCAGGCAGATTGCTTGAACTCAGGAGTTTGAGATCAGCCTAAGGAAGAGCAAAACTTCTTCTCCACTGGAAAAAAAAATAGAAAAAATGAGTTGGGCATTGTGGTGGATGCCTGCAGTCCCATCTACATAGGAGGCTGAGACAAGAGGATCGCTTAAGCCCTAGAGTTGGAGGTTGTTATGAGCCATGATGCCTTGGCACTCTTCCCATGACAGAAGATAGAGTGAGATCCTATCTCAAAAAAAGAAAAGAAAGAAATGTGGGCATTAGGAAGCAAGACAATTGTTTCATTAAATAGCTTTTCATCATTGATTTAGAATTTAAATGACAGGAAGTTTTCAAAAATGACTAAAACTTAAGGGCTGAACTTAAATCTGGGATTCAAATTCTGGCTTTGCCGTGTGCAGACTTGAGCCAGATGCTTAATCTTCCTGACCCTCTTTTTCTTCATCGGCATATGAGGCTAAAACAATGTATGTGATGTGTGCAGCACAGAGCCTGCGTGTCATAGAGTATCTACTGTTATTAACGTTTTCACTTTAGCTAAAGCATTTTCAGGCAATGCCGCATATTAAAACTATCAACTGATCCATCTGACTTCCCACTGACAGAAGTGTTTACTTACTAACGAGCATTGAGAGGGAGTGAACTTTCTTTTGTAAATATTTTTTTACAGACATCTTAGAAGGCATTTATAGACAAAACAGAATCACTAAAAATTGTTATAAGATGATGACAATGTGAATGCTACTTTCTTTGCATTATTTTTATTGCTTAATATTTCGATGCAGCAATTGTCTGATTTCTTTTCTGAATGTATTTATGTTCATTTGTTCTTTACAAGGTTTTTGTTTCTAGTCCTTACCTTAAACATTGTTATTGTTATTAAATTTCAAGCCTTTTTAATTTTGTGAAGGAAAAAAAACTGTTATAAGATGACAGGAAGGAACACAGGGGTCAGAAAGCATTTTACAACTGATGATGAGAAAAAGAGCACTCAAAAAAGTACTCAGCCTCACTAGGAATCAAAGAGACTGTACCCACATCAACCTAACAGTCAGCCTTTTGTTTTTTTCTTTGAGACAGGATCCCCCTCTGTCTCCCAGGCTAGGTGCAGTGGCTTCATCATAGCTCACAGCAACCTCAAACTCTTGGGCTCAAGTGATCCTCCTGCCTCAGCCTCCTGAGTAGATGAGACAACAGCTGTGTGCCATCTATGCACAGCTAATTTTTTTTATTTTTTTTTGTAGACACAGGGGTCTCGGTATTGTCCAGGCTGGTCTCAAATTCCTGGCGTCAAGCTATCCTCCTGCCTCAGCCTCCCAAAGTGCTAGGATTACAGGCACAAGACACCACATCCAGCCAGGACTCTTTTTTTTGTTTTGTTTTTTGAGACATATTCTCACTTTGTCACCCTCAGTAGAGTGCTGTAGTGTCATAGCTCACAGCAACCTCAAACTCTTGGGCTCAAGCAATTCTCTTGCCTCAGCATCCCAAGGAGCTGGGACTACAGGCACCTGCCACAATGCCCAGCTGTTTTTTAGAGATGGGGCCTCTCTCTTGCTCAGGCTGATCTCAAACTCCTGAGCTCAGGCAATCCACCCACCTCCGCCTCTCAGAGTGAGGCATGAGTCACACCGCCCAGCATTCAGGACTCTTAATTATAATAAAACATGACACAAGTTTCAGTTATCCATACTCACCGAGTTTCCCTCCCTCCCGCTGCAGTAAGGATGCCGTGTCCCAAGGCAGGCAAGGGAGTAAGGTAGAGTGAGCAGTCCCAGCGCTGTCAGAATAGCTTTCTGGCTTTATTTTCTTTTCCCTCTCTACTCCAGAAAGGGCAGAGGAGAGGGCATAGGATTTCTGCATGTCCTTGGAACAGGACTCGGAAGGTATTCTTATCCTTCCTACTGGTAAAATGGCATCAAGGGTCCCCATCGGTTCAAGATGGGGACTTTGACTAAATGGTGATGAGGACAGAAGCAGCCAGGCAGTAGAAAGTAGCCTTTGCCCTCCTCTGCAGCAGGTTGGCGCTCAGGCTCCAGAAGGCAGGGAAAGTCGGCGCTCTGATGGACGCGGTTGGGGTCGTGCTGGGCCATGTACAGGTGATGGGAAGCTGGGTATGTGAAATGGCAGGTGCTGGTGAACTTGCTCTCATCCTCCTCAGTGGCCCCACGGTCCTGTGGTGGGAAGAAGCCAGGAAGTCCTAGGTCTTTGGCAGTCATGTGGGGTCTTTTGAAGGCAAGGTACCCATCCGCTAGCTTAGGGTTGGGGTTGGGGATAGGCCTATGAAACTCTTTCTGCCGCAGTTGAACCTGGACCTTCACCTGCTGTGGAAACAAATTACACATGAATGGAGGGCTGGGAGAGGCAGGAGATGAAGTAGCCCTTCCTGGATACATCCAGAGCACACCTCTCTTTATTTTTTAAAACTTTAAATTAGTCTTTGAATGGTAATATATACAACAGAGGGAAATATTGGTATCATACAAAGGGTTTATAGTACAAAGTCTCTTTCCCACTCTCCTCCTCTCTGGAATCCTATCTCCAGGGGCAACTACTGTTATCAACTGTTATCTGTGTTTTGTTTTGTTTTGCGTTGCTTTGCTTTGTTTTGAGACAGAACCTTGCTTTGATGCCCTGGTAGAGGACCATGGCATCACAGTTCACAGCAACTTCAAACTCTCCAGCTCAAGTGATCCTCTACCTCAGCCTCCCGTGTAGCTGGGACTACAGGAGCCCACCATAACACCTGGCTATTTTTAGAGATGGGGTCTCACTCTTGCTCAGGCTGGTCTCGAACTCCTGAGCGCAAGCAGTCTCCCCACCTGGGCCTCCCACAGTGCTAGGATTACAGGCATAAGCCACCATGCCCAGCCAGACCCCCATCTCTAAAATAAAAGAACATAAATGTCATTTCACACCTCCATAAACAAATGGAAAGATGCCCAACCTCATTAGTAGTCAGTGAGAGGAAAATTAGGAATACAAGAGAAGATGATTTTATATCCACCAACTGACAAAAATTAAAACATTTGGCCAGGCACAGAATCCTAGCAGTCTGGGAGGCCAAGGCAGGTGGATTGCTTAAGCTTAGGAGTTCAAGACCAGCCGGAGCAAGAATGAGACCCCATCTCTACTAAAATAAAAAAACTAGCCAGGCGTTTGGTGGGCACCTGTAGTCCTAGCTACTGGGTAGGCTGAGGCAAAAGGATTTCTCAACCTCAAGAATTTGAGATTTTTGTAAGCTGTGACCCCATGGCACTCTACCCAGGGTGAGAGAATGAGATTGTATCTCAAAAAGAAAAAAATAATCAAAATATCTAGCCAGATATGGCAGCTTAAACCTGCTGCCATATCACTTTGGGAGGCCAAGGTAAAAGGATCACTTGAGGACAACAAAGTGAGATCCCAATGCTACAAAAAATAGAAAAATTAGCCTGGTGTGGTGGTTCACACCTGTAATCCCAGCACTCTGGGGGGCCAAGGCAGGCAGACCACCTGAGCTCATGAGTTTGAGACCAGCCTGAGATGGAGTGAGACCCCATCTCTAAAAATAGCCAAGCATTGTGGTGGGTGCCTGTAGTCCCAGCTACTTGGGAGGCTGAGGCAAGAGAATAGCTTGTACCCCTGAGACTGAGGTTGCTGTGAGCTATGATGCCACAGCACTCTAGGGGGATGGGGTGGGAGGGTGGGGAGGGGAGACAAAGTGAGACTCTGTCTAAAACAAAAAAAAAGAAAAGAAAAATTAGTCAGGTATGGTGGCTCACACCTGTAGTGCCAGCTACTTGAAAGCCTGTAGCACTAAGATCACTTGAGTCTAAGAGTTTAAAGTTGCAATGAACTGTGATCGCACCACTGTACTCTAATCCTGGCAACAAAGTGAGGCCCTGTCTCAAAAACAAACTAACAAATAACAACACAAAAACGACAATGGCAAAATTACAGAGCAACAGAAGTGACCATCTGTTTGCTGTGATAATGTAACTTGGTCTAACCACTTTGGAAAAGAGTGATTTTACCTAATACCCTATGACAAGCAATTCTTTTCCTGGTATGAATAAAGTCTTGCACATTAGATGTGTTCCATTTCCATTGCAGCATTTGGGAGTAGGGAAGAGTAGGAAAAAGCAAGTATCCCAAATGTTCACCAATAGGAAAAGGGACAAATACACCGATGCATCTTTAAGCAATGTTATACAATATAGCAGAAATTGAACAGCATGCCATAATGTTTAGCAAAAAGCAAAATTTATGGAAGAATACAAATTCAATTCACAGTAAAGTTTAAGAAGGCAAAATTAAACAATTTGTTTAAAGGAATGCATTTATGCAGGATAAAATTACTTTTTAGAAAAACATATTAAACATATTAACATTTTAACCCCAAATTCAGAATATTGCCTACCTTTGAAAGTGAAGGAAAGAATTTTGGGGGTGTGGCTGCACAGGAGCCTCTAAGGCACTGTTAATATGCTAAGCTTTAAACTGGCTGATAATGGGTACACTGGTGTTTGTTTTTATCCATTTTATTTCAACTGTAAAGCATACTATTTATAATCTTTTGTATATGCGTATGACATATTTGATGTAATTTTAAAGTATACATATACATGTGCTCATGTACACATGCACACAAGACCTCTAAGTCAGGTTTCCTGGTTTTGATTCTTGTTCCAAATAAGTGCCCGGTGTCCACATTCATAATAAAGATGATTTCTGTGGACGGCTGATTAGATGGCAGGATCTGCCTGCCTTCCTACCTCTTGTGGGGAGATCCTGGAATATTTGTGCTTCCCGTAGGGCTTATAGTCGAGCATGTAGGAGCTTTGATATATGTCTAAATCCACCGGAGCCTAAAGAACAAAGAATACAAAACAAGAGATCCTGCCTTGTCATTCTACCACTTAAAGCCATTCAATGGTTTCTCATTCTTTGTTGGGAAAAAGTCCAACTCTGGGGACAGAAATCCAGAGCCCTTTCTGATCTGGTTCCTGCTGCCCTTCCCAGCCCACCTCCTCCCTCCCCACTGTACTCCAACTTCACTTCTTCCCTCTCACACAGGCCTGGCAATGCTCTTAGCTGATGGGAAACCTGGTTGCCCTCTTCACAGACTAGCAAACTCCTATGTATCCTCCAAGACTCCAAATAATGTTTCTTCCCCAAAACGTCTCTCCCACCCTTGTATTTTCCACCTCCCCAAAAGCTAGTCCTTTCTCCTCAGCTTTCATAGCACATTTCACATCCTTCTACTGTGGCACTTATTCAGATGTGTTGCAATTGATTTAATGAAGCACAATACATCAGGGCCTCACTTTAGGCATCTGTCACCCCCAATGTCTAAACAGTGCCCAGCACACTGTGGGCGCCTTAGTTCTACTCTCTTGCAAAAACAAAATCATTCCAGACTGATGACCAGAGGAACCCCAAAGAACTCAGCCCTCCTCTGTGGCCGCTTACTAAGGCTACCCCACCCTGAGATGTCACAGGACACAGAAACCCATGTCACTCACCTGTCTGGGGTATACCACACCTGCCATGGCGAAGGACCTAAACACAGACAAGTTGTTTCTTTAGCCCTGCTCTGCCGTAGACTGGGAAATAGCCACTATCCCCACAGCCAGGCCCCCTAAGCCCATTCCCACCTTCCCTTGGCTCCTACCCTACACATAACTTATATCATCCAGGGAGTGGTTGTGACACCAGCGATGAATGCTCTGGTTCAAAGGAGCAGGACTCAGGAGGAATTTAGGGCTGTTTAAAACATCAGATTTACCTCTCAGGTAAATCTCCTCTCCAGGCAAGTGATGTGCTGGAAAATATCTAACAACCACTTTTGGAGGAAATAAACCCTGGGTTTATAGCATCTGCCAATTTCTGTGGTATAAATCCTCCCATCATGACCCATTTCAAGCTGTCAACGTAATTGCGAGGTATCCAAGGTAAGGAAACTTGTGAGGTTCTGCATTCTCAGTTGAACAATAACACCTTTGGGGTTCAACCCCACCCTCACCCCCAGCCCTGAGGGGAGGCCTCACTGCCCGCATGTGCATGGACCCCTTGGTTCCTGCTGAGTGCTTCACTGCATTCCCAGGGAACCTGCCCTGAGCCTCACTCCCTGCGGCAGGCTGTGGCCCAGAAGGACAGTGACCAAACCACAACTAGCCCGTATGTCTCCTTCTTTGGGGGCACAGACAGCTTCTCTCTTAGGGTTAGGGACAAGCTTCGGTGTGGACAGAGCCTACCCCTCCTTCTGCCAAGGCGCGACGACGCTCCTGCCCTCCCACTTCCAGGTGCCCCTGACACATGGAGAGTCCTGCTGCGGTGTCCTACCACCACACCTGTCTTTGAGATAAGCCCTGAACTGGGTGTTGGAGGCTATTTTGGTCATAGGCCCCCATCATTGTGAGGTGGATGGCAGGTCAGGCTGCCTACATGCCAGTTTCCCTGTCCCTGGCTAACTGCCTTTCACTGAGCCTCTGGAGCCCAGCACTCTGGAGCCAACATGAACCCTGGCAGCTTAGAAGGTACTGGGGGCAGGTGCTTTCCAAAACTCTGCAGAATGGACCTATTTTCAGGAGAGGTAGGTAAACAGAAAGAAGCCCATATGATTTATGACATCAGACTGTGTGTAGCTGAATCCACCTGATAGCATAGCCACTCTGGGTTACAAACAAGCCTGGCTCAAAATTGTTGAAATTCTACCCTCTTTGATATTCACTAGTGATTATAATCACAAAAACGAAAAATAGTAAGAGTGGATGACCATGTGGAAAAATTAAAACCATATGATCCAAAGTTACCACATTATCTAGAATTCCACTTCTGGTTATAAACCAAAAAGAATTGAAAGCAGGGACTAAAACTGATACATGTACACCAGTGTTCATAGCAGCATCATTCACAATAGCTGGAAACAACCCAACTGCCTGCCAAAATATGGTCTGTACACACAATGGAATATTATTCAGCCTTGAAAAGGAAAGAAATTCTTGGCCCTACATGGTCCTCAGGCCTGTAGTCCTAGAACTCCTAGAGGCTGGAGGGAGTAGATTGCTTGAGCTCAAAAGTTCAAGACAAGCCTGAGCAAAAGTGAGACCCAGTCTCTAAAACTAGCCAAACATTGTGGTGGGCACCTGTAGTCCCCACTACTTGGGAGGCTGAGGCAAGAGCATCTCTTGAGCCTAAGAGTTTGATGTTGCTGTGAGCTACGATGCCACAGCACTCTCCTGAGGCCGACAAAGTAAGACTCTGTCTCAAAAAAAAAAAAAAAGATGAGTGGAAAGGGAGGAAATTCTAATACATGCTACAACAAGGATAAACCTTGAAGACATTATGCTAAGTGAAACACATCAGTCAGAAAAGACAAATATTATATGATTCCACTTACACGGAGAAGACAAATTCATAGACAGAAAGTAAAATGGTGGTGGCCGGAGGCTGAGGAGAGGAAGTAATGGGGTGTTATTATTCAACAGGTGTGGAGTTTCAGTTAGGAAGATGACAATGTTCTGGAAATGGATTATGATGATGGTTGCACAACACTGTGAATGTACCTGATACCACTGAACTGTACACTTAAAAATGGCTGTCTTTCTACACATAATTTTAAAAAATAGTTAAAATGGTAAATGTTATGTCATATATATATACCACAATAAAAAATACCACCCTCTTTAAGGAACACCTTCTCCGTGAACTTTCCTTGATCTCACTAGATGCTGCAAGTCAGTCTCCATTAGATACAATAAATCTGTGACAAGCAAGAGAATGACTGTGTGAGCACTTCAGATGGGGGATCTGAGAAAGCCTCTCTGGGAAGAACTAGCCAGGCCAAGACCTGGAAGAAAGGGATTCCTGGCCCAGGGATCAGCAGCTGCATGTCCTGAAGGTAAGAGACTCTGCAAACAAGAAGAGCCAGCCAAAGCACCTGGGAAGGCCCAGAGTCCATCTCCTATAACGGCATGCCACTTCCTCCTTGGAGAACTGTTTCTCTGCCTGCTTTGGTTTCAGTGTGTCCCCAGAACTCTTGTATTCGAAATTGAGTCCCCAGTGTGCTATTATTGGGAGGTGGGATCTTTACTATGTGATTATTCAGTGATTAAGAGGATTAATGTCTTTCTTGGGAGTGAGTTCTCTCTCTCAGGTCTTAATTAGTTAGGGCATGAGTGGCTTGTTACAAACCAATGCTGTTCCTCTTTTTTTGCCTTGCTCACATGAGCTCCCTCCCCTTGTGCTTTTCTGCCATGTTAGAATGCAGTACAAAAGCCCTCTCCAGAAGCTGCTGCTACGCCTTGGACTTCCCAGCCTCCAAACCATGTGCCAGGTAAACTTCTCTTTTTTATAAATTACTCTATTTTGTGTTGCTGTAAAGGAATACCCGAGGCTGGGTAGTTTGTTTATTTGACTCACAGTCCTGCAAATTGCACAAGGAGCATGGTACCAGTACTTGCATCTGGTGAGGACCTCAGGCTGTTCCCTCTCATGGTGGAAGGTGAAAGGGAGATGATATGTACAGAGGTCGCATGGTGAGAAAGGAAATGAGGGGGCAAAGGCATGCCATGTTCTTTTTAAAATAACCAGCTCTCATGGGAACTAATAGAACAAGAACTCACTACCGGCTCGGTGCCTGTGGCTCAAATGGCTAAGGTGCCAGCCACGTACACCTGAGCTGGAGGGTTCAAATCCAGCCCGGGCCCACCAAACAACAATGACGGCTGCAACCAAAAATTAGCGGGGCATTGTGACGGGCACCTGTGGTCCCAGCTACTTGGGAGGCAGAGGCAGGAGAATGGCTTGAGCCCAGGAGTTTGAGGTTACTGTGAGCTGTGATGTCATGGTACACGGTACTCTACCCAGGGTGACAGCTTGAGGCTGTGTCTCAAAAAAAAAAAAAAAAAGAAGAACTCACTACCACAAGAATGGCATAAAGCCATTCTTGAGTGATCTGTCCCACCATGATTCAAACCATCTGTACTAGGCCCCATCGCCCACACTTGGGATCAAATTTCAACATGAAGTTTGAAGGAGACAAATATTCAAACTATAGCACCCACCCCATGGTATTCTGTGATAGCAACAGAAAACAAAGACATTCCCATTAGGGATCATGTAGTGTGGATGGGAGATGCTGACCCTAGTACAATTCTAAATGGGCATATAGCCACCAGAACATTCCACCCTCTAGGTCATGGTGACTGAATCAGGAAGAGGTTCATTACCCACGCTGGGCTGATAAGTGTCAGTCACTTATCAACTGTGAAGCCACTGTGATCAACTGTGAAATAAAGATGCAATATCTACCTGAAAGGGGTCCAGGAAGTAGGCTGCTAAAGTGATCTGTCTGGGGAGGTACTTGGTGTTCTTCATACCAATATATGCCCATGTTTTCTGAGTTCCTGCTCTATGTCAGGCATTATGCAAAGGCCTGAAATTATAGTAATGAAATAAAACAGAAATGATGTCTGCCTTTATGAATCTACACTATAATGGTAGACAAATACATAAATAAACACACACACAGCGCCTCTTTCATTATAATTCTGACAAGTGCCATGAAGAAGAAATGGAGAGTGTGGGGGGCTGAGCCAGTCTTGGGGTGGTCAGAGGAGACAGAGTAGTCCTAAAGGGGAAGGAGAATTCTGCTCACTGCCCTAAGTCTGGAGAGAGACTGCCTGTGTGGGTGAGAGGCTGCTCTGCTAGGGCAAAGTGACGAAGGACAGGGCAGCTTCAGTTGTCACTGGAGCATGGGGCAGGGCCCCACCAAGCAGATGCCCAAGGAGCCTGACTTCATCTTTTCCAGGCCACTGGAGGATGGCAGTGGCTAGTACAGGATGGACAGACAGCAGTGGATATAAGAAGAGAGTCTCAACAGGAATTTTGGAAGTAGACTCCATAGAATTTAAGCGTTATTAGGAAGTGGCTGGGGCAAAGGAGAGGGGTGTCAAAAAAGATTCCCAGATTTCTGGAATGAGCTGGTGGTCCTTTGATGATTTCAGAGTTGGTGGTCCTTTGATGAGGTGAGAAATGCAGGAGGCATTGCTAGAGTTTGAATATTTCGTCCCCTCCAAAATTCATGTTGAAATTTAATCCCCAGTGTGGCAGTATTGAGAAGTGGGGGCTTTAATGAGTCCTCATGAATAGATTCATCCGTTCATGGGCTAATGAATTAGTACATTCGTGGATTAATGGGTTCTCATGGGAGTGGGACTGATAGATTTATAGAAAAGAGACCCAAGGTTGCATATTAGTATACTCAGCCCCCTGTAGAGAGTCCCTACCAGTAAGAAAGCTCTCACCAGGTGCTACCCCTTGACCTTGGACTTCTCAGCTTTCATAACTATAAGAGAGAAATTATTTTTCTTTACAAATTACTCAGTCTTACTATAAAATACTAGAAGAGAGTGCAGGGAAAACACTTGAAGAAATCGGCCTGGGAGAATATTTTATGAGGAAGACCCCATGGGCAATTGAAGCAGCACCAAAAATACATTACTGGGATCTGATCAAACTAAAAAGCTTTTGCACAGCCAAGAGCACAGTAAATAAAGCAAATAGACACCCTTCAGAATGGGAGAAGAGTTTTGCAGGTTATGCTTCCGACAAAGGTCTGATAACTAGAATCTACAGAGTACTCAAACTAATCAATAAGAAAAGAATAAATAACCCCATTTCTATGTGGGCAAGAGACTTGAACAGAAACTTCTCTGATGAAGACAGGTGCATGGGCTACAAACACATGGAAAAATGCTCTTCATCCTTAATCATCAGAGAAATGCAAATCAAAACCACTTTGAGATATCATCTAACTCCAGTAAGATTAGCCCACATCACAAAATCCCAAAACTGCAGATGTTGGCGTGGATGTGGAGAGAAGGGAACACTTCTACACTACTGGTGGGAATCCAAACTAATACAATCTTTTGGGAAAGAAGTTTGGAGAACACTCAAGGAACTAAAAGTAGACCTACCATTTGATCCTGCAATTCCTCTACCAGGTATATACCCAGATGATCCAAAATTATTTTACAACAAAGACATTTGCACCAGAATATTTTTTGAAGCCCAATTCACAATAGGCAAGACATGGAAATAGCCCCAGTGCCCATCTACCCATGAATGGATTAACAAATTGTGGTATATGTACACCATGGAATACTATGTAGCCATAAAAAAGATGGAGACTTCACATCTTTTATGTTTACATGGATGGAGCTGGAACATATTCTTCTTAGTAAAGTATCT
>CAUYPK010012998.1:0-14146 GCA_963574355.1 Loris lydekkerianus
TAGAGAAAAATTGGCCGAAAATCGCTTAATGACATCATATAGTAATAGGCTGAAAAGAACAAAAAAAATTAAAAGTAGAAAAAAATGAACAGCATCAATGTATAGAGTACAAAATTCTCCATCGATCAGTATATACCACGACACAGTAGAATAAATATTTATTGAGATATGGAGTTACAAAAACACATGACATTAAAATGGACAAAACTTTTGAAACAACCTAATATTTACAAGCAGCCTTGCTCTGCCACACTTTTCTCATGCATCCACTAATACCATTCCCAGGCCCTGAGACAGGAGCCACCTCATCCTAGACCCCTGCTTACAACACAACAGCAGACATGTTCAACCTTCCTTGTCTCTCAATCACTCACCACTCTAAACTCCTGTGACTGCTTGAGGGCCTTCTGTGGCCCCAAGAAAGCCCTCAGCCTGCATGCAAGACAGCCCAGAAGTGTGGGAAGTTGAAGCTTTCAGGAGCTCAAGTTATGGTGGATGGAAGTGAGGTATAAATGCCCTGTCTTCCTTCCTCATGTCTTAAATAGGACAACACGTTCTGCACTGTCTCTCCAAGGTCCCCAGTGGGACTGAGTTGTAATACGTTATTTATTCATGCAGCCTAAATCAACTTCCTTTTCTTCCAGTTCTCACTTCCCCTCTTCCCTACAGGAGCTACTTAGGATCATCTCACCTGCAATCAAAATTTTATCTCAGGGTCTGCACCTAAGGGACACAGCAGAGACGGTCACTTTTCTTGTCCCCTGTGTCAATCCCTTCTACTCCACCAGCTGGAGCTCACATCCAGGTTCCTCCAAGGACATGGAAAGGGCAGACCCATTTGCAAATTTAACCTAATATAAATTGAATACTGGCCTGGAAACAGCATCTCTTTGGGAAACTTAATCCTGTGGGAACAGTCTCACAGTTCCTACCGACTCAGTCCTATTCAATCACATGCCTCAGTGGGGTCAGTTGAGTTCTCTATTATCAGGGTCCCTGCAGTGAGCATCTTATACACCTGCTCACTGGACAAGTCACTGATGGGTCTATTCTATTCCCCTTCCTACTCTCTAATTGATGATGAGGGCACGAAGGGTATTATTCAAAGAACAGGTAACAGCAAGGATACCAATATCCAACTAACTTTCATAGGCACCAAGAGTGTGAGCTGAATTTACCAGAACATGTTTCTTCCAGAAAGTGTTCCTGGTGAGTAGAATAGAAGCAATGAGTTGGATAGGCAACTAAATTATTTATTATCTACACTATAATAAATAAGTCAGTGGAAGAAACAAGCAAACAGACTATCCAAAATTCTATCCCGAATAGGTAGGCTCAAGTAACTTTTTTATTCACAATTCAAAGTACTTTCTTCTTGACCTTACTCTATCTGTGGTGCAAACCCTGCTGAGACCGCTACCCAGATGATTCCCCAAATGGAGAGTACTAGATGGAGTCTATGTCTAATTGCTGCTTCCTTCCTTTGAAAAAAAGTTTTTTCATGACAGTGTCGCCATGGGCTCTACCCTCTTTCTAGAGGGTACTGTTAGTGGCTGAATAATGATCCCCAAATATATCTAGGTCCTAATCCCCAGCCCATGGCTGTTATCTTTTGTGGCATAGGAAACTTGGCAAACACGTGCTGGGGAGATCATCCTGGGTCATCTAGGAGATCCTAAATTCAATCACAGCATCCTATAAGAAGGAGGTAGGGAGACTGACACAGAGGAGGCCCTAGCACAGAGCAGAGAGAAACTTGAGGCCCCTCTGCCACTGGCCTGAAGAGGGAGGGAAGGGTTTGAGCCATGGAGCGGGCTGGAGGCTGGGAAAGGCAAGAGGCATGTCCTCCTTGGAGCTTCCAGAGGGGGCTCTGACCAGCCACACCTCAACTTCAGCCCAGGGAAATTGACTTTGGACTTCTGGCCTCCAGAACACAAGTGTGTGTTATTTTAAGCCATTAAATTTGTGGTGATTTCTGACAGCAGTCACAGGACATTCCTACACCACCCATCCCCTCCCTTGGGCTCCTATAGCGACTGTCCCTTCTCACTCAGGTCTCAATTCTGGTGGTCCCCTCCTGACAGGGCTCCACTGAGCAACAGCTGAAGGTTATGCCTCCTGCTTTTCTCCTGAACATACCTTTGTGATTGCCTTTGGTCTCTCTTCCCTCCCTAGATTGAATTTTATCAGGGAAGGGGCTCTATTCCCCTCCCAGAGCCTAGAGGAGGGCCCAGCATGGGCTCCTTGAA
The DNA here is from genome assembly GCA_963574355.1 of Loris lydekkerianus. Taxonomy (NCBI): domain Eukaryota; kingdom Metazoa; phylum Chordata; class Mammalia; order Primates; family Lorisidae; genus Loris; species Loris lydekkerianus. The sequence goes on from CAUYPK010012998.1 coordinate 2,250, forward strand.
GGTTTCTTAGCAAGAGAATGACCATTTTAAATATGCAGAAACTAAGGCTCAAAGCCGCCCAAAGCCCCCCTGCTAAGAAATGACAGTGCTGGCCCCCAGACTTCCAGCACTTAGACACCAAGTTCCCTGCTCTGCCCACTGATATCTATCCCCAACCCTCCAGCTCCCTGTTGGAGGAGGTGAGCAGGGCCCCGGGGTTGAGAACATGGAGTCTGGAGCCAGAGCAAATGAGCTTTCAACTTCTCTCTACCATAAACTTAACTGATGGATTTGGGGCAAATGAATGTAGCTGTCTGTGCTATCATGGGCAGAATAATGAGACCTAATTTACCGAGTTGCTGTGAGAATAAAACAGTTAACCACATGGCAGCACCTACTTCAGCCCCAGAACTCACCCTATAAGGAAGGATTAGCTCTTCCTGTTACTGCATGCACATTTCCATAAAAACAAAGCCTTGGACCTCTTGTTTATCCTAGGCACAGGGTACAGATACTTGGATTAACTAACATCTCAAATCAAATGAGCTTTAAGCCTAGTAAAAAAAAAAAGAGAGAGAGGCAACTCAGTACATTGAACTTCAACTGGATAATAATGGCCTGAACACATCTGTGCTGAGAAGCACTTCTTTAAAAGGCCACAGATGGGCTGTCACAGCTTCATTTGGGTTATGATTAACAGTAGGAATCTCAGCATAAAAGTATCACTTCCCTGGGAGGCCCACTTAAACAGTCTTTAACAATTTTCTACCACACTGCTATGAAACCCCAGTATGTTTTTCCATCAGATTCACTCCCAGTGACATGACCACATGTGTGTAAGGTATTCTCATGCCCACAGAGCTGAGGGCGTTTCCAAGGCTGCAGAGAGAATTCCCACAGTGCCAACCGTGGCCAAGGGGTTCCACCTGGCTGCGGAACTGTGAGAATGGGAGGGACTCATCGTCTCAGCAGAGGTTATCCACACCTGTCCGCTGCCCAGGCACATGAATTTCAGTTCCCTGTCCCCCCAGATTCAATGTTAGCACGTTAGGAATGTTTGATTGACACAGGCTTTCCCAGAGAGAGAAAGACAGAGACATGGAGTCAGGAAGACTGAGATTGTTTCTGTTTGTTTTGTTTTGTTTTATTTTTGCTAAAACCATCAGATATGGCTTACATGTGGCAATGAACTTGCTGATTTTTATGCCTCACCTCTAAACCAGACCTCCCTCTTGGAAAGGAAGCCTGTTCCACTGAACTTGACAGTGCAGTAGAAAGGGAAGATTTGATTGCCTTGCTATAAAGAAACAGGTCCCAAATGGAGGAGAAAAGAAGAAATTGAGCTTCAGAAGTCCACTGATTCTCTCCAACTCAGCCTTCAGGCAAGGACCCTCACACAGGAAGGGGAAGTCAGAAGTGAGGGATGGAGCAAAATCCCCCTTGGAGGCTGCTCCACCTGGAAAGGTTAGGAAGGAAGGTAGGTGCCACTGCCTGATCTTTGAAAGCAGTGGTTCTCGACCTTCCTAATGCCACAGCCCTTTAATACAGTCCCTGTGGGTCGCAACCCACAGGTTGAGAACCGCTGAAATGTATCATTTTCCTTACCTTCAAAAGAAGAATAATACCCACCTCTCAAGGTAGGTATAAAGGAAAAATGTCATAATGTATGTAAAGTAATTTAGCACACAATCTTGCAGAAGGTATGTACTCAGTCATGGTCATTGTTATAGTACATGTATTATGATGTTACATTTCCCAGTCTTCCTTACAGTTATGGTTGACCAGGTGACTGAGCCCTGACTCATCAAATGCAGACACGTGGCATATGTCATTCCCAGGCCTGGTGACCTGTCAAGAGCAGGCGTGTGGCATATGTCATTCCCAGGCCTAGCCCATGAGGGTGTTATCACACATACTCCTGTCTTCTGGTGGGAGGTCTGTTCCAGAGTGATCCGGAAGCCAAACGTGGAAGACAGCGGAGGTTCAGGACCTGAATAACTTTGGCAGTCCAGTCCCTCCTCCCACCCCTTACTGCTAAATGGACAGATGGTGAGCTAATGAGCCCTTACTGTGCTCATCTACGGAGATTCGAGGGTTTAGCTGTTATAGCAGTTACCCTTACTGTGACTGATGCAACTTCAAGATTTGTGAGTCCTCCACACGTTATTTATGTGGGGAAACGCCTCTCCCCTTGCCAGCTGTACTTCCTTAGCATTAGTGGTAATGTCGCTCAGCATCACTCTTTTCCAGAATCATGGCCTCTGGGCACTTATAAGGAGCACAGTGCGTGCTGTGTGTGACACAGAGGGATCCAGGAGCTCCCAGCCTTCTCCCAGAACGCCAGTTATGGAAACAAGTTGAAGATGTCTTTGTCCTCCTTCCAAGTACTGTGAAATGCCTACAATGTGCCAAGCCCAGTACTTGGTTCTGGAGAACTCTGTTCTGAAAGATATTCGGATTCTTGAGGTAGAGTAGTACAACAGATAGTTACAACTAGGAATGACCAGTGCTTTGACAGATTAGTTAATGTTTTCCTGCGACATCCCTATATAATAAATGTTTTTGGATCTCGGTGTCATAACAATGAACACTCATGTTGTTATCAGGTCTCAGAGTGGCTACATTTGCCTGACCTTGGCTGGCCTTGGCTCTGGGTTCCAGGCTCCGGTCAGGGTGAGACCTGCTCTGCAGATCTACATTCTGGGACCCAAGTGGAAGAGGAAGTGGCCTCCAAAGGCAGGAAGAAATTTCCTATGCCTCTTATAAATCCCTGTTCAAAGGTCATGCTACGGGGAGCAGTGTGACAGGCTGAGATGGGGTTCTGGTGATGATGCTGGATGGCTTCAAACTGTCAAAACCACGGCTGTTCCTGTGACTAAATAATTGTAACTTAGGCTCATATTCTTATCACCAAAGCAAATCACATAGCCAAGCCCAGCTTCAAAGGGCCAAGGAAGTGTTTCCCTCCCGTAGAGGTCATGGGGGAGACTTGCTGAACACCTGCTGAGCAGTAAGTCTAATTCACCAAACAGAGAGCATACACTGTACGATTAGCAATGACTGCACAGGGGAGGGAGCCTGGGTCAGCCTGGGAAGTCAAGGTTAGCCAGCAAGGGAGGGGGCCTGTGATTTGAAACTGGAGAGATGAATGGAATTGGGCCAACGGGAAGAGCAGAGAGACTTTATTTCAGGTGAGGAAATAGCATATACAATATTGGCAACACTATTCATGAGAATAAGTGTGTGGACGCTAAGAAGAAAGAAATTCCATCAGCAAGAAATGTGTTTAGAAAAGCTATAGAACAACTAAACTGTGGAACATCATGCATGAGTTAAAAATAATTAAGTTGATTTGTATAATATAAAAAGACTAAGAAAAATTTTTGAGACATGTCAAGTGAAAAGACAAACTCCAGAACAGCATGTGGAAGATAATGTTATTTAAATAAATCCCATGCATACATGCAATATCTAAAGCCTATGCATACACACACACACTAAAACTGTGCTTCAGATGTAGAAACTGGGAGAGAAAGAGGAAGCTCCCAGAGGACACATCTCAAGCCAGAGCAGGGAGAGATGAAGCTCTGGAAGCTTCAGGCTGGTATCTGGGAGAGCCTCAAGCTTCTGCTGCAAGTTATCCCTTCTTATAAAAAGATGTGCTTGTGCATAACCATTTTATGACCAGATTGGGGATAGCAGACACAAGCAAATAGTCCCTTAATCCTTGCTCTCCACTGTTCATTTAATTGCTTCCTTGATCTTCCTACGCCACTTCTGGGTGGATCTCAGACATGTTCCAGACCATTACCAATCACCGTGGTCACCGTTAAACAATAAAATATCCTTCAGTCACTTTGTTACAGGAACAGCCCTGGTTTTAACAGTTGGAAGCTGTCCATCATGATCACCAGAACCCCATCTCACCCTGTCACACTGGCTAGTGGTACACACCACGACCTCCAGGCCTGCTGCAGGAGAGGGAAGTGTCGGTTGGGCTGTTCTCTGTCCCTTGCTCACCCTCTCCCCAATTCTTTAGCAGGTGTTTTTGACACCAGCAGGAAAGGCAGGGCCACAGTAAGTTGGGGGGGGCAGTTACAAAATGGAATTTTCTCTAGGGAGATGTGCCCTGGGGCTCTTCCTCCCATGTACAGGTCTGTCTATTTGGAGAACTGCTCCTGACACTTACCCTGAGTTGCAGCTCCTTTGGCGGAAAACATCTCTCAGGCCACTTTCCCCCCAGGCTCTGTTGTTCTAGCTCACTCAGATGCTCTTCTGCCCTCCTTGGCAGTGCTCTGGGGTGGTGTCCCACTCAGGGTGTATCCTTGCCCCACAGTAGGGTGAAGGGCAGTCCTACCATCGCAGTCACCTCTTCTGCTCCAGGTAGACCACCTGCAGTGCCCCTGGTCCCTTCATTTCCCCCAGGGGAGAGCCACACACCAGGCCTTACACTTCCTGAATTCTGAGGGCACTACCCCTCTGAATCAGCCCCATGGAGCCCCCGACTCAGCCTGAGGTCGACTCCACTGGGAGACACAGCACACCCCGGAGAAGGCCTCCCCCACCCCTGGGCATGCTCCCCACTCAGAGGGCAGGATGGACAGTTGGCAGGGGTGAAGGGGAGGAGTTCCTGTCTCGGCGGACTCCGAGTGCCTGACCCAACTCCCCTCTCCCATTTGGGGATGCTCTGAGCACCCACCACGTTCGCTTTTGGCTTCTTAGCCAAAACGGAGACAGAGTTTCTTTTCAATAACTTGTGACACCTGAGTAATTAAATGAACAAAGATGAGATAATTTAGGAGAGAAAGAGCCAACAGGAGGAGGATTGAAGGTCTAGACACGTCTGTCGCCTGTCTTCATGCTCCACACACGCATGCAGGCACATGCACACACACAGACATGTGCATACACATACAGACATGCACACGCACAGACATGCGCGTACACATACAGACATGCACAGGCACAGACATGTGCGTACACACACAGACATGCACACGCACAGACATGTGCGTACACACACAGACATGCACACGCACAGACGTGTGTACACACACAGATATGCACAGGCATGTGCTAACACAACAGGCCAGAGTCCTGAGAAGTTCAGACTTGTGAAAAGTAAAGTTAGAATTAACAAGAGCCCAGATAGACGCATGGACTGGGATTCATAGTAAGTCCAAACATGGCTTTCAAGTGTCTTTTTTTTTTTTTTTTTAATGTAATACATGTAAGAAATTATTAGTGGTATTTTGACAGAAACCTAAAGTCTAGCAAACTGATATTTAGAGTTAGTACCAGGTTCGGCTTCACGTATAAAAATCTATTTCTGATGACTGGTTACCATGGCAAGCCTCTGAGGCAGCGCTGCTGGAGCTTCTTTGACTATGTCAGTGAACTCACAGCCCCTCAGAAATGTCTGGAAGACAGCCGAGGGCCAGTGGGAATTCAGACTGTTTGGGGGCAGTGCCCGGAGCACAGCTCCCTCACTTCCGGTTTCAATCTCTTTACCCCCTCACCAGTAAGGCTGGACGTCTTGTTTCCAAACAGTGTGATTATTTACTTATTTCCCCAGATAGCGTCTGTTTGCCCAGCTCTGACCTCCCCAGAGGTCTCCCTTCAGCGCTTCAGACCTCCTTCCTTCAGCACACTCAGCATCTGGCTAGGACTACAACACAATCTGTTTGGCCCACTCTGTGTGCTTTCTCCTGACACTAAATATGTGTTAGTTTTTCACACACACAGCACACACTAACTGCTTATCCAATCCTCCTACACCACCTGGGTCTCCAGCAACCCAGAGTTATCCGAACACTAAGTGCCCAGAGTTAGTGGACCCACAGATCCAGGGCCCAGTCCCAAGTGACGGCCTCACTCAGACACTACCCACAAATGAGTTCCCAGATTACCCATGTTTCTGCCTGGCAAGTACAAACTAGGGGTTTTCCACAACCTCCTCCATGGGTTTGATACTTGGAGAAAGCTTTACTTATTTTCCAGTTTATCGTGAAGGATAGACTCTCCAGGCAAGCCACCCTCCCAGCCCAGCCCACAGGTGTTCACCCTCCAGCAGCTTCCTATACCCACCCTTCAAGGTGTGGGTCATTAAATCCTTGCCCACTGGTGACTAAACTTAGTCTCCAGCTCCTCTCCCAGAGGCTGGGAGTTGGGCTGGAAGCTCTAACTCTAATCATGGAGTTGCCTTTTCTGGTTCTCAGTCCCCAACCCAGAGCTACCTGGGGGTCTCAAAGAGTCACCTCATTATCATAAACCCAGGTATGGCCACAGGAGGCTTATTATGAATAATAATAATAAGACACTCCTGTCATTCAGGAAACTGTAAGGGTTTCAGTTGCTGTGCACCAGGACTTGGAACAAAGACCAATTCGATCTTTCCATCCCAGTAGACAGGCCAGACAGCAGCCTCCTCCCATAGAGTTCCCCCCTGCCTGCCTGCAGGATCGTCCATCAACCTTGACCAGCACCCTGGCTAGCTGGCTTTGCCCCTCAGACCAGCCTTCTTAGAGTCTGTTATTTTTCCTTCTATGTTTTCTTTATTTTTGAGACAGAATCTCACTCTGTTGCCCCAGGCTAGAGTTCTGTGGCTTTTTTTTTTTTTTAATCTCACAACTTCAAACTCCTAGGCTTGAGCAATCACCCCCTTGCCTCAGCCTCCTGAGTAGCTGGGACTACAGGAACCTGCCACCTCATTCTGCTAGTCTTTTCTATTTTTAGTAGAGATGGGGGTCTCACTCTTGCTCAGGCTAGTCTTGAACCCCTGAGCTCAAACAATCCAGCCCACATCACACCTGATGCTACCACACTCCCACCTCCCAGCCCGCTCCCTGTGCACATTTCTCCCCTTCCAGAATAGACAGCAATATTCTGGTAAGAGCAGGACTTGCAGGGGAAGCCATCCCAGCTAGAATAGCTAAGTGCCTTGGCCTTTAGCACCTAAATTATCAAGATTTTCGGGAATCAATCAAGCAAAACAAGGACCCCATCAGAGTGTGGTTTCTGGGCATCCAAACTCAGTTTTCCAAAACTGATCTTATTCTTTGTTTTCCTTATTTGTTGAATTTTTTTTCCTGTGGTCAAAGTAATGCATTCATAATGTGTTTAAGAAACAATGATTAAAATAAATACCACCCCAGACAGAAGCGTGCTTACACTGCTAACCCCTTAGAGCGTTCGTTTCCATTGCCTGGATGTGCCACGATCCATCCACCACGTCCGCCTCGGCCTGTTCCTTTAATGCAGCTCTTGATAATTAGGATTCTTTCCATAATCACCCAAGAAGCTTTCACTTAATGCCACTTATATATGGTCATTGCTATAAGAAAATATCATTTCATGGGCCATTAATGGACTTAACGATCTTATTTTAAAAAAGTAAAAATTCTCTCAGTTCTTATTTTTTAAGTGGGGTTGAAGGAAAAGCAATATGCTATGACCCCTCAACTCACTCCAGCTAATCTTCATTTAACAGCTCCTGGGCCTCATGTCCTGTACAGGCTGCCCTGCTTAGCTCACCCTGCACCCCTCCCTGGTGGGCATGGATGCCCCTTGGAAATGGAGAAAAGGGTCCAATGAGGTTAAGTAACTTTGCAAATGTCACAGTGTTAGGAAGCTGTAGGGTCATGACACAACCCAGGTGGCTCTGACACCAGAATCAGTGCTCCTTCCACTGTACCGAGCAGCCTCCGAGAAGCCAACAAGTAAACTCAGCTACTGTGGTTGGGAACACCGGGACCAGAGCCAGGCTGCTGGGATCAGCGGCAGCCTCCACACACAAGCTGTGCCTTCACGCTACCTGGTCTGTAAAATGGGAATAGCAACAGTAGTGACTCTGTCCAATTGTAGTGAGGATTGGATGGTGTGATGAGGCCCACGTGCACACGCCCACCGTTATTACCGCCAGCTCCTCGGCACTGCAGCTGGGATATACAAGGGTGTGAGCTTCACTCATGGGGTGTCAGGACAGCAGCACGGCCTCCAGGCCTCTCATGTGTGTGCTCCTGACAACAGGCGTGATCACGGCTTTCCTTTCTGGAAATTCAGCCTTACATTTTCAGCCTTGTGTATATTTCCTCTGGCTCACTGCACATCTTTTGCACATAAAAATATTCAACTCTGTCCCTTTACACACAACTTCAGCTGCTGTGTTGCACTCTCCTTCCCCCCTACACTCCCAGGCTCCATGGTCTGGAACATTCTTCCCATCATCCCCTTCCCTGACTAGCGGTCACAGCTTCCCTGGCCTGGTCCTGCTGGTCCTGTCCTTCCCCCTCATCCTTCCTGGTCAGCAGGGCTCAGCTGTGCTTCCGCTGTCCAGGGTTCTTACCTTTAAAGCAGTTTCCCCTACAGTCTCCTAACTGTCTGTAGCTGTCGCTCACCTTCCATTAGGCAGCGTGCTAATTGCATCCTAAATGCCAGTGAGCCCATAATCCTGTCTCCAGCACAGACACTGCTCCAGGCACAGGCATGTACCAATCTGCTTGTTGTTGCCTCAAGGCTGTTACAGAGGCCCTTGAAACTCTCTCCACACTTCCAGCAGAACTCAGGGTCCTCCCCTCAAGCCTCGTTTTCCCACAGGTGTCTCCTGGCTCAGTACGTGGTGTTAAATATCCCTAGAAGCTGAGGCAGGACAAGGGGTGAAGTGCAAGTCGTTTATATGAGAGATTCAGGAAATAACAGAAGGAAAGTGGGAAATAATATAGGAAGGTGAGGCGGGTGCTAAAGGGAGTGTTATTAATTCAGCTCTTACTGCGGGTGGCTGGAGTTTAATCCAATGAAACACAACAACACAGAATTCAGAAATACCCTGCTTGTGGGTTAAGGGATTAGGGGTGTTATTATACAAATAAACTAGTAAAAGTCACTGGTCCATGGTGCTCCCAGGGAAGTACACCCCCAGGACTTCCAACCTGCCATAGACACAGGGAAGGCAACCTCCTGTAGCCCCCAAAGCCCTCAGGGGTAGAGATTGACACACGGCTGCAGGTACTGTCCAGAGTACACAGACACCGTCAGGTCCAAGGGCGTGAGTGGGGTGCACTTTATCCAAATATCTGAGACACGTTCTTGACATTTCCCCCCCTCTGTCCCATATCTAGAAAAGCATCATGCTCTGTCACTCTCACTTCTGAACATCTCTTGTATGTGCATGTGTCTCTCTACCCCCACCGCCATCATCCCCAGATGATGATTCACTCCCCTTCCCCTTAAAAGGCTTATGGATGTTCCCTCCAGTGAGACGAGTGGATTCCCATCCTTTTGATATTGGACTCAGCTATTGGACTTGCATTGAAAAGTCAACTGTGATCAGAAGTGACAATATGTGACAGTATGTCATGTCTGACCAGAAGCTTAAAGAACCCACCTGTGGCCAGCCACAGTTCTTTCTCCTATGCTGTCACAACAGCATATTCCACATAAAATCTGCACCTTCACACTGGGCCCTAGAATGAAGAGGATGCTTGGAAAAGAACCAAAGCTATCCACAGTTGATGTGTAATTTGGGCAAGAAATGAAGCTTTGATGTGGCACCACTGAGACACTGGGGGATTGTGTCTGCAGTGTAACCTAGACAAAGCCAACTGCTGGACCTCTGAACAGCCCCACTTTGCTCCCACCCACTGTGCACTGCACCAAGTGTGATGTCATAAAAACACAAACTGACTCTGTTACTCCCAAGGTTAAAAGTGTCCAGTGGTTTCCCTCTGCTCTTAGAGTAAACACCACGCTTGATCAAGGCTTCCAAGGTTCTCTCCCCAGTGCCCACCTGCCACCCCATAGGCCCCACTAGGCCTTATCAGCATTGCAATCACTGTGCCCTTTTACATTCCTAGAAGCCATCACATTCCCTTCTACCTGGAGCATTTGCAAACATTATCTCCTTTCCTTGAATTTCTCTTCCTTTCTTTCTCTCTGTACTCAATTCTTATTCACTCCTTGATCCCAATACAACTTCAGCGAATTTGTATTCATTCAAGAAGTCTTTTGCAAGTACCCATGAATGCTATGCACTCTTCCAACCTCTTAGGATACACCGACAACATTTTCTCAGGAAAGGTTATTCTTTTGTTCACATGACACCCTGTACTGCTTTTCTGTGGGCCATATTGCATATATAGCCATGTAATCTGCATATGTGATCTGTGTTCCTTTGAATCATGTGAGTCTCTCTCACTAGACTAGATGCTTCATAAAAAACGGGGCCCAGATATGGATCATCTCCCACTGTATTACCTGTGCTCAGCATAGAACTGACACATGGGAGACTTCACTAAGTATTTTGAATAAAACAGAACTTAACTATGTGGCAGGCATACCTCATAAGAACCATATGAACTAGGTAATACTATGATGCTCATCTTGTGGGTAAAACACACAGATGTCAAAAGATTTGTTACATCATTCCTCTAATATAAGTTGGAGCTGAAATTCAAATGCAGACGGTCTGTCTCCAAAGACCATGCCCTTCACTATGAAATGGATGAATGAATGAAACTCCATGGTGTGGGAACAATATACCCTATTTTTCGCTACAGCCACAGTGCTGCCTAGGAAAGAACTTGATACTTACCAAGGCCTTGTTGACCAAAGAAATTAACTAACCCACAACTGAACAAATGATCGAGTTTCCCTCAGGTCTTTGCTAATCCCATGAATGGTAAGGAAGCAAGTGCCTTCCTCTGAAACTTAATACCAAAGTCTTCCTGTGCAGTAGTAAACTTCAGTCCACATGTCAATTTTGGGACTCTTCCCAGAGGTTACAAAAGGCTCATGCATATGGGAAGACACTCACCCAAAGGGCCTCTCTGAAGCCTCAGATCCCTCACCCCTTTGAGATGCCACCTCTTAAGATGGTGTGGCGTCTTCCCAGGGGAAGTGGGGAGGAGAGTGCTGTCTGTTTGCTATTTTTACTTCTCTAATCAGCTGGGGAAAGAACCCAATTACTCTTAGTCCCTGGAAATGCCAATCAGCAGCCGTTTGCAGGGCACACACTCCTTGGTTTAGAAAAGACATCAAGCCTCATAGGTACATAACCCAGAAGCAGCTGGGGGAAACCTACTTAGGCAGCACATATGTCCCCTAGATACATCACAGCATGTCTTTTATGAAGCCCATCTGAAATTGATATTGCAATAATACCCTCAGTCTGATTGGACACACCAATTCACCTCATTCTACTTGGTTCCTAGGAGGGCACACAACAGCAGCAGCAATCATGCATGGTGAGTGCACTGCGGACATTTCTTCCAACAAATGTTTAGGCCACTGAGACACTGCGCTAGAGCTAACCAGACGCCTGAGACTCTGCACCAGGCCTCGGGGACTCAGCACAGGGTTGAGGGTGGGGGGTTAGCTAAGGTCATCAGCAATGTTGAGTAGAAAGGGCTGTGGGAGTCCGGGGGGGGGGGGGAACATCCCTTAGCCTAGCAGAGGTCCTCAAACTTTTTAAACAGGAGGCCAGTTCACTGTCCCTCAGACCATTGGAGGGCCAGACTATAGTTTTTAAAAAAAATTATGAACAAATTCCTATGCACACTGAACATATCTTATTTTGAAGTAAAAAACAAAACGGGAACAAATACAATTACACTGCCTCATGTGGCATGTAGTTTGAGGACCCCTGGAGGAAGGCTTCCCAGGGACAGTGATATCAGGATGGCCCTGTGCTTCTCACATCAAAGGCCTCTGTAAAGTCAAAAAGAAGAAGGAGAAGGAGAAGAAACAACAAACTAATATACTTTGCAAAACAAAGAAAAGGGCACACTTCTACACTGCTGGTGGGAATGCCCACTAATATGTCCCTTCTGGAAGGATGTTTGGAGAATACTTAGAGACCTAAAAATAGACCTGCCTTTCAATCCTATAATTCCTCTTCTAGGTTTATACCCAGAAGACCAAAA
>CAUYPK010012999.1:0-15045 GCA_963574355.1 Loris lydekkerianus
AAAAGAAAAGAAACAAACTGCCTGTTACTACTAAAGACTAATCAAAATTTGTATAAAACCAAGCAATCTGCCAACTGTTTTCAAAGACAGTGTATTCTCAAAACATTTTTACTTCTATTAGCAGTTGTTAAAATTTATGTACAGAAATATTAAAGCATTACTTACAATAGTTAAAATTGGAAACACTGTAAATATCTGACAATAGAAAAATGTCTACACAAGTCGCAGGGAGTTCCAATTAGGAACTACTACTAAAAAAACGTGTTTTTTAAGAATACTGCCCACCTTTTTTTTGAGACAGAGTTTCATTTGTCTCACTCAGTAGAGTGTCAGGGTGTCGTAACTCACAGCAACTTCAAACTCTAGGGCTCAAACAATTCTCTTCCCTCAGCCTCCCAAATAGCTGGGAATACAGGCATCAGCCACAACACCCAGTTATCTTTAGAGACAGGGTTTCGCTCTTGTTCCGGCTGGCCTCAAACCTGTGAGCTCTGACCATCCACCCACCTCGACCTCCCAGAGTGCTAGGATTACAGGCTGAGCCACTGCACCCAGCCTTACCACCCACCATCTATATGTATGGTTACACATTTGAAATTTCTTGACATGTGTGCTTTCAACAGACACCTAAGTCAGTGTTTTGCATAGATCAAACTTTAAATGTTTCTTCAATGAATGAATGAAAAGAGGCAGAATTTTCATCAACAGTTTACATCTCATTTTAAACTCAATAGCAGAGTTCTCCAGCCATTCAGAACCAACTACAAAATGCTACTTTGGCATTTTCAAACTTAATCTAAAGCAACAGAAAATGCTGAGGGCTCCCATGAGGGCAAACTCCAGTGAAGAAGATCACTTACACATCTAAGCAGACACTGCAGCCACATTCCTTCAAAACTGCTGTGGGTGTCCTCCACGTACCTGGTAAAGACGCCAGCTGCTAGTCCAAAAGTGGTATCATTGGCTCTTTCTACAACCTCAGCTTCAGTGTCAAATGATAAAATGGACATAACAGGCCCAAAGATCTCTTCTTTCACACAGGTCATGTCATCTCTGCAATTAGCTGCAAACATTAAATTAAAGCCAAACATCAGTGAAGAGATTATAATTCCTAACACTCCATAATATCTTCTTATTCACAGTAAACAGAGAAATAAGCAGCTTGAAAAAAATTCAGTGTGGACTATGTTAACCAGTTTGATGAAAATATTTCAAATGGTATATGAAACCACCACATTGTCAATACCCCATGATTGCATTAATGGACACAGCTATGATTTAATTAAAAAAAAAAAAAACACACAAATTCGGTGTGACACTACCAGTATAAATTAAATTGAAACATCATTTCTGTGCGGCAATTGAACAATAGCCTTCATACAGTTCTAAACCCACTTTTCAAAAGTCATCATGAAGAAATAGCTAATGAGGTAAACAAAAATTTACAAGGATATTCATCCAACGTTATTTATTAATAGTGAGAACTGGAAGCAAAAAGTTGAACATCCAAAATAGAGGAAATGGTCACATGAAATACACATGTGCTAACGATGAAATATTTTTAATCTTTTTAGAGATGGGATCTTGCTATGTTCCCCAGGCTTGCCTCAAGCTCCTGGGCTCACAGGATTCTCCCACTTCAGCCTCCCAAGTAGCTATAACTATAGGCCCCAAAACATAAGTATATAAATTTAAAGACCTACATTTTAGAATCATTCTCAAATTGGGAGTTATATCCAAGCCATATTGATGCAGTGGACCACAACCAGGCTGCCATAAGGTTCTCACCTAGGCATAGTGGCTCATGCCTGTAATCCCAGCACTTTAGGAGGCAGGGGTAGAAGGACTGTTTGAAGCCAAGAGTTTGAAATCAACATGGACAAAATAGAAAGGCCATGTCTCTACAAAAAACAGAAAAAACCAGCTGTGTATGGTGGCAGGACCCTATAGTCCCAGCTACTCAGGAGACGGAGGCAGAAGGATCACTGGAGCCCAGAAATTTGAAACTGCAGTGAGTTAAGATGATCCACTGTACTCTAGCCTGGGCAATAAGCAAGACCCTGGCTCAGAAAAAAAAAAGAAAGACAAAAGGAAAGAAACAAAACTACAAAACTTTTTTTTTTTAGACAGTCTCACTATGTTGCTCTCTGTAGAGTGCCACGGCGTCACAGCTCAGTTTGGCCAGGGCCAGGTTAGAACCCACCACCGTTGGTATATAGGACCGGTGCCCTACCCACTGAACCACAGGAACCACCCAAACAGGTTAATTTTTTAAATCTGCTAACAATATTTTAGTGCTTGCTTCACCAGCACATATAATAAAACTAGAATGATACAGAGAAGATTCGCGCGGCCCCTATCCAAGGGGGGGAATTGCAAATTTATGAAGTGTTCTATAGTTTTGTACAAGGTTTACTCCTTTTGCACACTTTGAGCGTAGATAAACTTTTAACCTATGGATTTTACCTTTTGTTTGACATAAGGAAACAGTCTTGGGAGACAGAATAAAAAAAAAAAAAATATATATATATATATATATATATATATTTTTTTTTTTTTGCAGTTTTTGCCGGGGCCGGGTTTGAACCCACAACCTCGGATAGAATATGAGGCCAGCACCCTAATCCTTTGAGACATAGGCGCCACCCATAAACTAACAATATTTTTATAGGACATATTAACATGCATTGTAAAGTGATAGACAAAAGCATAAGAATGAAAAAAATAAAATGTTATCAATATAAAAGGGGTTCTCTCTCAATCCAGGCACAGTGGTTTAACACCTGTAATCCCAGAAGTCTGGTAGGCTGAGATGGGCAGATTGCCTGACCTCAGGAGCTCGAGACCAGCCTGAGCAAGAATGAAACCCAGTCTCTTAAAAAAAAAAGAAAATAGCCAGGTGTAGTGGTGGGAACCTGTAGTCCCAGCTACTTGAGAAGCTAAGGCAAGAGGATCACTTAAGCCCAAGAGTTTGAGATTGCTGTGAGATATGACACCATGGCACTGTACCCAGTGCAACAAAGTGAGACTCTGTCTCAAAAAAGTAAAAAATGGGGCGGCGCCTGTGGCTCAAAAGGGTAGGGTGCCGGCCTCATACGCCGGAGGTGGCGGGTTCAAACCCAGCCCCGGCCAGAAACTGCAAAAAGAATAACAATAATAAAATAATAATAATAAAAAAAAATGCATGACTTAATTCTTTACTGAACATGCATTTTCATTATTTTCAGAACATTGCTTCCAGAACAATAGATGTTGTCCCAGGTAAACTAATACAGATGATTGCCCTAGAGGAGAGGCAAATCAAAGGCTTCAAGGGTAAACCTGGCAAGTTAGGATCACATAGTTTGCCAACCCTTGCTTTACATCATATGCATATTTTATAAATACGCATTTCTATCTAGTCACTATTTAGCTTATATCCCTAAAAAGCAAACAAGAAGAGGACATACTTAATATACAAGGTTGCATGTAATATCCATCCTTTAACTTGGGATCATCAGGTACATAGATATCTCCACCACACAACACTTTAGCACCCTGCCAAAGAGGAAAGAAGAAAAACCCACATATTTTGTATTAAACATACCACCTCAATACACATTCCTACAATGTGAAGTGAATCCTTAGTCTCCCCCATTGCAAGTACAAAAGTACAAAGCAGAACATTGCTAGGGACAGTCACTGAGACGTGAACACTAACATATAAACAGGGCTCACAGCAGGCGACTGAGGACTAACAGAACCTCCCTGAGCCCCACCCCACCGCTCCTTACTTCTTACCTGCTCCTTTGCCAGTTTAACAAACCCCAGAACTCGCTCTAGGTGTGGCCGGTTAATGAGGGGACCCATCCTTGTAGTGTCCAGAAGAGGATCTCCAATTTTTATTTTTTGGGTCTGTTTCACCACTTCTGCTGTAAATTTATCAAGAATTTCTTTTTGCACAAATACTCTTGTGCCATTACAGCAAACCTAAAAGATAGGCACAAGACATAAATTTGTATGTGTGCAAGGGGAAAAAGGAAAAGGGGAAAAGAAAAATAATCTAATAGCTTTAAACTTCAGAAGAGGCACTATACATGCTTTTAAAGGATAGTTCCACCTCTGCAAATTGTCCCCATACTGAATAGAGAGGATCACACATGTGGACATGCCATGCCCCAAGCACCAATCTGATCTTTGGGATAAAAGTTCTTATTTTGCTTAAGTTTTCTTAAGGCCATTACTGGATCCGTATGACCCTCCTGGGGACCTTTGCTATTCCTTCAGCTGCACAATCTGACTGTATATTTCAAGAATGAAATGTAAGAGTGGAGGGAACCGAAAAGTAAAAACAGATTAAGAACTGTAGCCCTAAACCTAATTTTTCTCTTTTTTAAAGGTACTCACATGTCAATTTTCTTGGTTCACTTCCGTATTCAATCTTAACTACCTTACGTGAAGTGTTTGATAGCTCCCTCAAGTTAAATACAAAAAGAACTATAGGCTTGGTGTCTGTAGCACAGTGGTTATGGTGCCAGCCACATGCACTGAGGCTGGGAGGTTCAAAAGTTTGATGTGCCAAAATACCTCCTACAAGATACTTATTAACGTATTAACCACAAAGGAAAACAATAGTAACTTTATAGTGAAGACTAACCTTTACAGAGAAGACTCTCCTCAAAGTTAAATCACCATTGAGAAGGATACAACATCATGTTCGTGGTTATTCTATTTTTGCCAAAAATGCATAATATGAATCTGACAGGAAACATCAAGGGATACTACAGAATAGCCTGTATTCTTCAAAAGTGTCCCAGTACTAAAAGATAAGAATAACTCACAACTGTTCCTGATTAAGGGAGACTAAAAAACAAGACAACTAAATGCAACGCATTATCATTGATGGGATCCTAGACCAGAAAAAAAAAAGTTTACATATGCTAAGAGGACATCAGCCAAACAAACGGCAAAGTTTGAAGAAGGGCTACACATTAACGTACTACACAAATGTTAATTTTTTAATTTTACTGTATACTGTACTATGCTTACATTCAAAGAACGTGCTTGTTCTTAGGAAAGTTGAAACATTTATAAAGATTAGGGGCCTTCTGTCCATGACTTACTCTCAAAAAGTTGAGAAAAAATGTTATGTGAGTATATGCACAAAGAGAATGATAATGTGTTAAAATGTTAACACTTGAGGAATGTAGATCAAGGGTACATGGGAACTCTTTGTGCTATTCCTGCAATTTTTCTGTTAAGCCTGAAAGTATTTCAAAAGAAAAAGCTTTAAAACATGCTGCTGGACCAAGGGGTGGAGATTCTTTGGACACCTTTCCCAGAGACAGGTGCCTACCTCGCCTTGTGTGAGGAAGTTGGCCATCAGAGCCCCCTTCACTGCATTGTCCATATCACAGTCTGAGAAGATGATGAGTGGAGATTTGCCCCCAAGTTCCAAGGTGACAGGTTTGATTCCTTTGGCTGACATCTCCATGATCTTACAGAACAAGAACAAAGCATTCAGAAGAAGTCTAACGCAAATCAGATGGAAAGCTAAGTCAAGGAGACCCTGAGCCTACCGTTACAAAGTCATTTTGAACTGTGTGTGACCTCCAGCCTTATACTTGTCAATATACTTTGTCCTCCATCGGTTAAAACATTCTTTTCCAGAAAACTGAAAAGAATCCATAGAACTGTACCTGTCATTCTGAAGAGGTGATTCATTTTTAAAATATTGTCAATTCACAGGATTATCACAGACATAATTTCTCCTGTGTTCCCACTGCTACGCTGAAGGCTGACAGAGTTCAGAACACAAATTAAGGTAAAAAATAATAAATCAGAAATAACCTGAGAAAATACCTTTCTTTCATACAAGAAATTGAGTCAGCAAACAATACAAATGGCAGCCCATGTCCCCTCCCACTCATACCCATCATCTCCTCAGGCAGGAGATGGTAACTCCTGCCCCCTGGGACTAATATAAACCATGTGTGTGCTTCCTGCCCCTTCACGCTTTTAGAGGACTATTCAGACTGTTGCCCAATAAAATCTACCCAGCTTCCAATACATGCTAGGTAAAAAAGCAAAAGAGAAGACTCCAAAATATACTCGGGGGGCCGGGTACACCTGTAATCCCAGCACTCTGGGAGGCCAAGGCAGGTAGACTGCCTGAGATCACAGGTTCGAAACCATACCAAGCAAGAGTGAGACCCCCCCCATCTCTAAAAATAGCCAGGTGTTGTGGCAGGCGCCTGTAGTCCCAGCTACTTGGGAGGCTGAGGCAGGATGATCATTTGAGCCTAAGAGTTTGAGGTTGCTGTGAGCTATGACGCCATGGCACCATACTGAGGGTGACAAAGTGAGACTCTGTCTAAAAAAAAAAAAACCCAAAATATACAAAATACACTCAGGATAGGACTAGCTTTGCCATATGTAGATGCCATTTGTGTTAACCAATGCTAGCTTCATCTTCACCTTCATGCCAGTGGGCACACTTCCAGTGAAGGAAACTTTGGCCACATCACGATGCTGGCACAGAAACTGGCCTGTGGCAGCCCCTCCTTGCACCACGTTGAAGAGCCCAGGAGGCACGCCGGCCTCAGTGTAGATTTCAGCCAGTAGCAATGCAGAAACTGGTGTAAAGGGGGAGGGTTTAAAGACCATGGCATTACCTGCATAAAACCAAGACACAAGCATAAAAAGAGTTTTTCAAGATTGGTGACCCTCTGAGAACAGATCTAGAGGATAATTGAAAAATGATTTCAATTACTTCCTGTTCCTCCATAAAACGCTAGGCCAAAAACATTATTAATACATCTTATCCTTTCCACCTTGGTTTGTGTCATTAAGCAGACCCCACACCATGTATATGCCCAGTCTCAAACAATAATACCTTACACTTGCATATCCACACCTTTTCATATATCTTATTTAACACTGGCAAAAACAGTATGAACGAGGTATGATTAGCCCCATTTTATACAAGTTGAAATTAAAGGCTAGAAAGGTTCATTTGCAGAGAGTCCACAAAGCTAATGACTTAATTCTAAAATTATTTCTCCTCTATCACAGCTGTTTCTCAAACAAAAATGTGCTAAAAAAAGAACGTATAATGGTAAAAGGACAAAAGCTCCATTTCAATCATAAAATTCTAACAGTAATGCTTTATCAACATTGTGTTTTCCTTTTTTAACATTGTTATTTTTCTTAAGATATAATAAGTCCTTCTTGCACCGGTATATGTGAAACTTAGTAAATGTGGAATGTAAATGTCTTAGCACAATAACAAAGAGGGTGCCAGGAAGGCTATGTTAACCAGTGTGATGAAAATGTGTCGAATGGTCTATGAAACCAGTGTATGGTGCCCCATGATCACATTAATGTACACAGCTATGATTTAATTAAAAAAAAAAAAAAAGATATAATAAGTCTTCTTTTCCCACAGATCCTTCTCTTTAAACAGTTTAAGACTTTTTTTTTTTTTTTGATAGTAGCCTTTTATTTTTAATACCTATTATGCCACAAACTCATAGGGAAAAGGTTCCAGCAGCTTAGAGAGGCACCTGTTTGTCACTATTGAAAGTGACAAAGCTTGCTATGCCTATTATGCCATGAATTCATGAGGAATAGGTTCCGGCACTGCTATGTTCCTGTTCCATTGGCTCTCTTGGTTCTCCTGTGTGCTATGCTGTTCACCTATTATGCCATGAATTCATGAGGAATAGGTTCCAGCACTGCTATGTTCCTGTTCCATTGGCTCTCTTGGTTCTCTTGTGTGCTATGCAATACACCTATTATGCCATGAATTCATGAGGAATAGGTTCCGGCACTGCTATGTTCCTGTTCCATTGGCTCTCTTGGTTCTCCTGTGTGCTATGCTGTATACCTATTATGCCATGAATTCATAGGGAATGGGTTCCAGCAGCTCAGACTCCTTTCCACTGGTTTTCATAAAGTGTCCTCCTCTGTGTGGAGCAGGCTGGAACTTTGGTTGAACCCAGGTACTTTTCTCTTTGGCTTCCTTCTTTTTCTGATCATGTTCCTTTTAAGAAGCCATCACAGCTCTTGGAGTACTTAATATGCTCAATAGGAACATTGATCTTCTTGGCAAGAATCTTGCCCTTACTTGTTTAACTTGTTTGTTTAACCAGGGGTCCTCAAACTACTGCCCACGGTCCACATGCAGCAGTGTGATTATATTTGTTCCCGTTTTGGTTTTTTACTTCAAAATAAGATGTACAATGTGCATAGGAATTTGTTCATAGTTTTTTTTGTAAACTATAGTCTGGCCCTCCAACAATCTGAGGGACAGTGAACTGGCCCCCTGTTAAAAAAGTTTGAGGACCCCTGGTTTAAACAATGCCAACAGCATAGCAGTAACACTGTAGACTCTTTCAGTTTTGCCAGGGTAGCATTGTGTGGGATGCCCTTTTGAACACTGCCCATTCCCTTGATGTCTATAATATCACCTTTCTTGTAGATTCGCTATATATGACCAAAGGCACAACTCCATGTTTTCCAGAAGGCCTAGAGAACATGTATTGGGTGCCTCTTCTCTGCCCTTTGTGTTCTTCCTTTTGGTGAATTACTGGAAGATGGAGGCTCTGGGCTCAAAGGGGACAATTTAAGACTTTTTAAGTCAATTGTTCAAATCTCCTCTCATAGAAGCTTTATCTTTTTTTTTAAGACACAAAGAACAGAGCTTTATCTTCTAATTCCTAAATGAAGTCAAACTCCTAAGTGCTATCTCCCATATAAAAATTCTTCTCCAAAAAGGACAAAAACTTATGTGTATCACAAATCTAATTCAATTTAATAGGAAAAAATTTTAACTTTCTTTTCACATATGAAAATAAATTAATAAAAAATCGAAATATCTAAGCATGATCCGTGTGTATAACCTAAACTGTAAGCCTTTTGAGGGGAAAGGGCAGGAATGCAAACATGCCCTCTGAGGCTCTGACTATTCCAGAGCAGTCCCCTTCTGATTTCAAGTGTGTGTTTATGGAGAGGAGAGGGGTAGAGAGAATGGACGGCCCTCAAGTGGAGGAATGAATCATTCTCACCGCAAGCTAAAGCTGGAGCTGACTTCCAAGAGGCAATCTGGAAGGGGTAGTTCCAGGCTCCTATTCCCACACATACCCCAAGTGGTTCTCTTCTGGTATAACCGAAGGATCCACCCGGGAGCTGAATGTGCTCACCTACAAGAAAACAGGAGGAAAGCAGAATGCAGGCCTGTACTCCCAGGACTTCCCTGGCACCCGCACAGGGTACCAGCCAGACCGGCATCCTTGCTGCTCCCAGGACAGTGGGCTCACCCCCTCTGTGCATCTGTTCACTCCAGTCTCTCTTGTACTGACTCCCACATACTCCCACCACCTGTCCTTCAAGTACATGCCTGGTTGTCCAACTTGATTTAATTTTCCAAAAAATTACTGACTACTAGATAACTTAGATGAAATAAACAGAAAAGAAGACTCAGCATCAGGGGAAGATTCTGAGGACCCTGAAAACTCAGACTTCTGGCTCCCCCAGAGCCCTCCTGGGCCTTACAACCATCAATATCAATTGCTGCAAACCTTATAAATTGTCAAAAAATATTTTGCTAATGAGGTAAAACTGGTAACTGGTACCTAGGACCTACTGAATCTTGTGAGAACTGGTTTGTTAACCAGACCAACGTGGTCTGAAGCTCAGATACCATGCTAAGTGCTTTCCATTAACTTTCATTTAATCTTTAAAACAACCCAAGAAGGCAGAGATTATTATCGCCAGTTAAGATAAGGAAAGATTAAGTAATTCCCAGGCCATCCAGGTAGCAAGTGATATACCCAGGACTTTAACTCCAGTTTGTCTTAATTCCAAAATCTTTGCCCTTCTCTGCTGGGTTCTGTTCTTGTCAGCCGGTCACAGGGGCCAGGTGAGGACGTACCAGCCATGGATCCAGCCAACCCTGCGTAGTACTCCAGGCACTGCCAGGAAATGTCGATGTCGAAGTGGGCCTCAAAGATGGACTTGCCATTGTTGATCGTCTCCACAGTGGCAATTTTCTCCTTCCGTTCCTATATCAGGAGACCAGATATAAGACATATTATGAAACATCTTGACGTAGTCAAAGCTTAAATAGAATACATCCTTCAATTTTTAAAAACAAAAACAGTTTGAACCTTAAATGAAAATGAAAGAAATGGCAGGTGGCGGTGCCTGTGTCTCAGTGAGTAGGGCGCCAGCCCCATATACCGAGGGTGGTGGGTTCAAACCTGACCCCGGCCGAACTGCAATAAAAAAATAGCCGGGTGTTGTGGTGGACACCTGTAATCCCAGCTACTTAGGAGGCTGAGGCAAGAGAATCACCTAAGCCCAGGAGTTGGGGTTGCCGTGAGCTGTGTGACGCCACAGCACTCTACCGAGGGCAATAAAGTGAAACTCTGTCTCTACAAAAAAGAAAGAAAGAAAGAAAAAAGAAATGGCAATGTTATGTTTGAAAGAAAGATAAAAGCTACTGCTGAACAACAGTTCTGTTCTTCCCCTCAAGTTAACTGACAAAGATTTAATATCACAACACATTTTAAGATGAGTTAGTAAAAGAACACTTTGAGAAATGAATGTTATATATATTATGTGTACAATTATGTATATATGTTTGTGCATATCTAATCAGAGAATAGTCCTTATGGAAATTATACAAAATAGCTTAACAGGCTCGGCGCCTGTGGCTCAAGCAGCTAAGGCGCCAGCCACATACACCTGAGCTGGCAGGTTCGCAACCAGCCTGGGCTGCCAAACAACCATGACGGCTGCAACCAAAAAAATAGGTGGGTGTTATGGCGGGCGCCTGTAGTCCCAGCTACTTGGGAGGCTGAGGCAAGAGAATCGCTTAAGCCAAGGAGTTGGAGGTTGCTATGAGCTGTGATGCCACAGCACTCTACCCAGGGCAAAAGCTTGAGGGTCTGTCTCAAAAAAAAAAAAATAGCTTAACACACAATTGCATTCAAGTAGTAACACAATACTTTAATTCACCCTAAAAATACAGCATATTTTCTTTTTTTCTTTTTTGTAAACAAGGTCTCACTGTCACCCAGAATGGAGTACAGTGGCATCAGCCCTCATCATAAATCACTGTAACCTCCAACTCCTAAGCTCATGTGATCCTCTGCCTCAGCCTCCCAAGTATGTGGGAATACAAGCACATGCCACCATGCCCAGCTAATTTTATATATATTTTTAGAGATGGGGGTCTCACTATGTTGCTTGGCCTGGTCTTAAAATCCTGGCCTTAAGCAATCCTCCTACCTCAGCCTCCCAAAGTGCTAGGATTACAGGTATGAGCCATTACCATCCATCTGGCCTTTTCTAATATTTTCTTTTGGAGATAAGAGTCTCAAGCTGTCACCCTAAGTAAAGTGCCATGGTGTCATAGCTCACAGCGACATCCAACTCTTGGGTTCAAGTGATCCTCTTGCCTCAGTTTTTTCTATTTTTAGTAGAGACAGGGTCTCGCTCTTGCTCAGGCTGGTCTTGAACTCATGAGCTCAAGCAATCCACCTGCCTCAGCCTCCCACAGTGCTAGGATTACAGGCATGAGCCCTAATATTTTCTAATACTCAGCACTCAGCAACACTGTTTTCAAATTCAACTTACTAAAGGTAAAAAGGTTCTAGAGATGGTCCAGGGATGAGCTAAAGGTTTAGGAAATTAGACCTTAATAGGAAAGGCCTGAGTGCCCCATGAAGGAGGGACCATCAGCAGTTTTTACCCCTGGGGTGAGTGTGATCAAGTGTATAGCAGCAGGAGGACCATGCTGATGGCAATGGACAAGACAAATGCACCGGGGCCAGGGCTGGAGGCAAGCAGATAATCCACATACACAATCTTTTCTTTATTTAAATAGTGTTGTCATCATTTTTGTTATTGTTGTTGCAGTTTGGCCAGGGCCGGGTTCAAACTGGCCACCCTCGGTATATGGAGCCAGCACCCTACTCACTGAGCCACAGGCGCTGCCCATGTTGTCATCATTTTAAATAGCATTCTCCTCCTTTTAAGGCAAATGATAACTACTTTCTTTTCCTTTTTTTGAGACAGAGTCTCACTTTGTTGCCTTCGGTTGAGTGCTGGGGTACCATAGCTCATGGCAACCTCAAATTCTTGGGCTTAAGTGATCTTGCCTCAGCTTCTCAAGTAGCTAGGATAACAGGTACCTGCTACAATGCCCAGATATTTTTTAGAGACAGGGTTTCACTGTTGCTGAGGATGGACTTGAACTGCTGTGCTCAGGCAATTCACCTGCCTCAGCCTCCCAGAGTCCTAGGATTACAGGCCTGAGCCACCAGGCCCGGCCAATAACTACTTTCATAAGGAGACTCCAACTGAAAAATGACTGAGTCCCACAGAAAAGTTCCCAGCTGATTCATTTCCATGCTCAGTCGCTTAAAAAAAAATACCAGAAGATTCAAAGTAAAAATGAGAACATATGACTAATAAACATACAAAAAAAAAAGCCCATTTCCTCTAGGAATCAATGGGCTTCCAGCCAAGAAGGAGTAACAAGAATCAGATTTACTCTGCCACCTTTAGTGACTAAAAATACCAGATAAAGTACATGAACAATAATTTTCAGACATCAGGCAGCTCAGGGCAGTGATCCCTGGGAGAGGGGATCCAATGAGGTAAGCCTCACAATCACCGCAGCTGACTGGCCTGGGAGAGTTTTCAGGTCATAGGACAGGGAGGAAGGATCCAGGTGGGCCCAGCAGATATCCTGAGTTAAGGAGAAAGGCTGAAAGTTCAGGGAATATACAGCGACTACAGTCTTCAAGGGTGAATATGGAAGAGCAGACAGCTGCACAGAAAGCAACCCTGAGAAATCTGCAGAGTTTCCTGTGAGCACCAACTTGAGGAAGCTGGGAAAAGAACTACCAAAGAAGAAAAGGTGAAAATAATGCCCAGAACTCACACAGGGCTAGGTGTAGCTCATGTTTCCACCAGCCAGGTTAAGGAAAAAACCTTCATTAACACACAGAGAACAGAGTCAGGCAGTCACAGAGTATTCAGTAATGGGGCAAAATGAGCTGATCTAAAAGCAAGCCTTACAAGGATCAAAACTGATTTCAAGTAACTTCTTTGCACCCCAGAAAAAAGCTCAAGAATACTTTTTTATTTTTATTTTTTGCAGTTTTTGGCCGAGGCTGGGTTTGAACCCACCACCTCTGGCATATGGGGCCAGCAATCTACCCCTTTGAGCCACAGGCACCACCCTATTTATTTATTTTTTCCTTTTTTTAAAATTAATTAATTAATTTTTTTATTGTTAAATCATAGTATTTATTTATTTTTTGAAACAAGAGTTCCACTATGTTGCCCTTGGTAGAGTCCTCTGACATCACAGCTCACACCAACTTCAAACTCTTAGACTTAAGCGATTTTTTTTGCCTCAGCCTCCCAAATATCTGGGACTACCAGCGTCCACCACAACGCCCAGCTATTTTTTTGTCGTAGTTGTCACTGTTGTTTAGCAGGCCCGGGCTGGGTTTGAACCTGCCAGCCCTGGTGTATGTGGCCGGCACCCTAATTGCTGAGCTACGGGCATGAAGCCAAGAATATTTTTAAAGCATAAGAATATTCATCACTCAACAACATAATATGCTCTAGTGATTCACTAGAAATCAAATGTCTAATGATCAAAAACAATCAAGCATCCAAAAAGTGTTGGGGGCCAGCTCCAAACTACACTGAGTTCTTTCCCAGCGACTGGCAGAGAGAGAATGAGGGAAAATGAACAGTCAAGACACAAAGAGAAAGTTGTTTTAAAGAGCTGGGTCGGGAGTCTGTCCACCTTTAAGTGTTGAGGTGGAAGCTCCTCACTGGGCTAGCTCTGTTTTTATTACATACATTAAATGGGGGGGGGAGGGGGGGCTAAACCTTTTACATCATGGTTCTTGCTGGGCTTGCATTTTCTAACCAAACTATTTCTTTAATTAACTACCTTAATTGTACTGATTTATTTCTTACTTTTATCAATCTAAGTTATTTTTTATCTTAATACAAACAGAGCCTGGGATAGGAACACAATCCAGGTGTAGGACATCAAGGCCAATCCCAATTGGACCATGCACACAAATCCCAATATGAGGAATTAATCCCAGGAAGCCTTGTGAGTGGTCTGGCACTGTGCCATAATAAGAAATGAGAGGTGCACAGGTCTTTGCCCTCTGGCCGGGGCTGCAGGCTGGACTGAACAGGTCCCTGCCCTGGCTGTGGGAAGGCAGGACTGACCATTTGTATCTGGAATGTTGAGAAACAGAAGACTTACAGGTGGGTCTTTCGTTTGTCAAGAGGAAGTTTGAATTACAAATTTCAAGCACGACACAAAAACACATTTCTTAGTTTTGCATAGTTTTTATGTATCACCTTATAAATTTTTGTCAGAAACATGATTAAAAGCAACATCTGTCATAATAGAAATCGTTGCATTTAAATAACAATATATTGAAAAATGTTTCAATTTTACCAGCCTAAAGAAAATGAACAAAATGAACCAATGAGGTGTACTTTAAAAGGGTGGTGGGGCGGGGTTTCCAATTAAAAACATTCAGTGGGGAAAAGATTCCCTATTTAACAAATGGTGCTGGGTGAACTGGCTTGCAACCTGTAGAAGACTGAAACTGGACCCACACCTTTCACCATTAACTAAGATAGACTTTCACTGGATTAAAGATTTAAACTTAAGACATGAAACTATAAAAATACTATAAGAGAGTGCAGGGAAAACCCTTGAAGAAATTGGTCTGGGCGAGTATGTTAAGAGGAGGACCCCACGGGCAATTGAAGCAGCTTCAAAATACACTACTGGGACCTGATCAAACTAAAACTCTTCTGCACAGCCAAGAACACAGTAAGTAAAGCAAGCAAACAGCCCTCAGAATTGGAGAAGATATTTGCAGGTTATGTCTCCAACAAAGGTTTCATAACCAGAAGCCATAGAGAACTCAAACATATAACCAAGAAAAGAACAAGTGATCCCATCGCAGGCTGGGCAAGGGACTTGAAGAGAAACTTCTCTGAAGA